>JACEFZ010012309.1:0-10332 GCA_014155875.1 Cepaea nemoralis | reverse complement strand
ACCAACCCTGGGGTTTTTAAAACCATGTATATAAAATACTTTTTTGTGAATGTATTATAACGTTTAAATATACTTATAATTATAGGTAGATTGGGTCACTCAAAGATACTTTTAAAATTTAGGAAATAAAATATTTTTAAATTTTTTAATGGGTTTTAAAAATAGATCATTAATTTACCCACTTAGGGTATTTTAAAATTATATTAAAATAAGTAATTTAACCGAAACAACAGCTAATTATAAACTGGATAAAAAGTGTAAATAGAAAATTAGAAACCTTTGGGATTTTATTACATTTCCCCTTTGTTTCATTTCATTTGAGTTCATTCCATTTTAACCAGTCCTTTTAAACAAACTTGTTCTTTTAGTGTTATAAATTATTTTTACACCTGATGGGAAAAAGGATTATACAAATAAACTAATCATTTACACCATTTAGAGTAAGAATATCAATCATATATTTTTTGGGTTTCTTTTAAAAACCAAAAAACATTATTTAAAATTTTTGTATATTTCACTTACCCATGTTAGAAAGGTAAAATAATTCATTACATTTCACATTACCCTTTTCAGAAAGGTACATAACTCATGTCACATCAATTTCATCTTAAATAGTTGGGATTACGTCCCTTAGATTAGATAAATATCAGGATTAATGTGGCAAATAGATTAAAATAGGAAAAACATTAAATACATATTTATAGAACTAGTATTAGTATGTCAGTTTTTAGATATTATTTCAGTAGAATATAGGATTAATAATACCAGGGTACAACCCATCAACCCTTTCTCTTAAATGAAAATTTTTTTTGTAAATAAAATGACTCTTTGGCAGCAATTTACGCACAGTCATGAGCTAAAACTTTGTCAAACTGAGCCAAACTTGTACAGTGTCCCTCCAAGTTTTTTAAAAAATTGTGAGGAAAAAGATGTGTGACAGAAGTAAGGGTAAAAGATGTGTGACAGAAGTGTGAAAGGGAGAGCAAATGTAAATTATACAAGAGGGAGTGAGATCGGGTCAGCGGTTTTTTTCTGCCGCTCAACGCGACTTTTATTTTTTTTCTGCGTCAAATGTCTGTTTTCGATGTTTTAACATGTGTTGTCGTGAATGGGGTTGTGTGTAGTTTAGTATAGATCGTAAAAAAGTATTTTAAGTCCCCATAAGACGGAAAACGTAGTCACGAATTAGTGTTATACACTTGTTTGTGGCCACATTTAACCGAATTATGGCACTTGAAAACTAACTTACATACACATGATAGTTAGATACACATGTTAGAAGTTAGATTATACTATTAGTTAGATCCAAACACGCAAACATCCAGGAAAACAAACATATAAATTGCAACATTTTTTGTAGATCAAAGGAAAAAACTCCGGGTCAGGGGACAAAAATAGACAACGAAACACTAACTTAACAGTGAAAGATAACTTTACACGCGGAAGCGAAATAGGAAAAGCCTGTCGCACAAAACTTGTTGTAAGGGTTTTTTTAATATTATAGGGGGGAACATGAAGAAATTCATGTGTTGACCCTAAGAAAGTCAACTTTGTATGGGTATGAGTTAATTTACTATTTGGGGGCAGGTCTTATAAGACAACGGTCCGGTTCAGAAAAACCTCTAATTAATATAATATTGCGATTGAGAAGAGGGCTCACGCCAACCAGACAAGTTTGTGGCGATTGCCGTAGCCAAGTAAAGTGATACTACATTGTGACAATAGTCTTAAAAGTCTATTGTTTTACCCAAACCCGGGTTTAATAAACAGTCTTTGACAAAAAATTAGATACCCCTCATTTTTTTAGAAACCTTTTGCGTCAAAACCAATGAGTAAAGTTGATGACGCAACAAAAAGGAAGGGGAAGGGTGGGTGTCAAAAAAGGAAAACACGAGGTCTGAGGTCTGCCTCAAGATAGAAAAACCACCGGGAAGAGTGGTCAACCTCAAGTAGATTAGAGGTAACACAGTGCCCCGATATAAGGGCAGGGAAAGGTGATAGGAAGGGGGACTATTAACTATTTCTCTCTTTGAGACACGGAGGCATCGCCCAATAGTTAGTACTCTGGTCACGGCAGAATCACGCCTACGTGATAGCCACGGAAAGTGGATTGCCACTCAACAGGAGACGGCTGCGAACGCGTGCTGATTTGTCCCAGCACGCAAAAAGCCGAAGGACGCAAAAAGGGGTCCTTCCGCGTGCTGTGTAGCCACACGAAGGGGAAAAGTCAATTTGGGGAAACTGACTTCGTAGCGAGCACTTCGTTTAGTATCGATAGGAGTTTTTTTGTAGCCAAGTAGATAGAGATTAGCCATAGGGTTGGGAAAACAAAGGGATAGGCAATTCTGTGGCTTTGTGTGTGATTTGATAGCGACTGTTTTGTAAATGTAAGAGCCAACGGCAATAAAATGTATCTTCATTTCCTCTCACACGACTTGCAAGTTTCTTGTGTGGTGCGGGAGAAGAAATTCCTTTTATCCTGAAACGTTGTTGTTGACAATGCCATGTTGGGGAAGAAAACAATTACGTGATTAACGTCTAAAGAGGCTGTGATAGTTAAACAAATATAAGAGGTTGGTTGATGGAGAGTAGATATTAAGGGAGCTGTGAATGGCAGTGCATATGGTTTGGTATAGGGTTAGGTAGATATATAACAAGGATGATTGGTCATGGGATCTGAGGGGGTAAAATATAGGAGCTGTGATATAACAGCGTTAATTAATTTAAAATGTTCATGGAATAGGAACATTGTTATTGGTTTCATGGTTGGACGTGAGATAGGTGAAATATAGGCAGGGTTGTGGATGGCAGTACAAATATTGAGTATATAGAAGAAATTTTGGATCAACTTAATTTATAACGAACAGAGATGTAGCTTTATAAATCATAAGAATGTATTTTGAAAAACTTTGTAAAGTTTTACGTTTGCAAGGGAGGTAAATGTGATTGTTCTTGACTACTTCTTAATATCTTCATAAATTGGGTGCGCACCCCTTCTTTTTCTATTACTAACCCCATCAATATCTTTTCTGTCTATACTGGTGTGGTTGATGTTGAGAGAGAATGAGAACTTACGTGATGCAAACCATATACTAACAATTTTATGAACAATTATAATCCTGAATTGAAATATCTTTATGAATGTTTTTTTTTTTTTTTTTTGTAATGAAAAATTGTGTACTCAGAACCGAAGAAGAAGTAACAACGAACATAGCAGTTAGCTATAAGAGAGTACTATAAGAGAGTATTAAGGGTGTTATAGGAGACAACTAGAGAGATTGAAATCGAATTAAGAAGGTTTAGATAAATAATATTGGGTTAGTGAGATGGTAGTGAGAGGAAACTAAGTGGGAATATGGAATATGTAGGTTAGGGAGGTAAGACTTTTGAGAAAAGTCTTTTTAAAGAAGGGGAAGAGTATAACAGAGCACCATCTCTGTTATAGATAGGGGGAAATAGAAAAGGTTTAGGAAATGTCGCACCCGTGAGCACTATTGAAAGCACTATTGTTAGGGAAGCTCACGGGTGACGTCAAAATATAAACAGTTCCAACTTAACCTGTAGTCGGTCAGGGTGTGTTTTCATGAACTTATATCAACTTTGTATTACTGGATAATAAAAGCCGTTTACACTCATCAAAGGCTTCAATGTCATCTCTTGAGATTACCATTCAACTGTTCACTCCGTTACAGATACCACCAGAATATGAACTAGGCTTATAGTTATTATCACCAGAATGTGAAATGGCTTATAGTAATTACCCCTAGAAAGTGAACCAGACTTACAGTTATATCCTCAGAATGTGAGCTAGGCTTAGTTATTATCCCCAGAATGTGAGCTAGGCTTAGTTATTATCCCCAGAATGTGAACTAATATTACAGTTATTATCACCAGAATGTGAACTAATATTACAGTTATTATCACCAGAATATGAACTAGGCTTATAGTTATTATCACCAGAATGTGAAATGGCTTATAGTAATTACCCCTAGAAAGTGAACCAGACTTACAGTTATATCCTCAGAATGTGAGCTAGGCGTAGTTATTATCCCCAGAATGTGAGCTAGGCTTAGTTATTATCCCCAGAATGTGAACTAATATTACTGATATTATCACCAGAATGTGAACTAATATTACAGTTATTATCACCAGAATGTGAACTAATATTACAGTTATTATCCACAGAATGTGAACTAATATTACAGTTATTATCACCAGAATGTGAACTAATATTACAGTTATTATGACCAGAATGTGAACTAATATTACAGTTATTATCCCCAGAATGTGAACTAATATTACAGTTATTATCACCAGAATGTGAACTAATATTACAGTTATTATCACCAGAATGTGAACTAGACGTACGGTTATTATCCCCAGAATGTGAATTAGGTTTACAGTTATTATCCCAGGAATGTGAACTAGACTTAGTTATTATCACCAGAATGTGAACTAGGATAACAGTTTTTATCACCAGAATGTGAACTAATATTACAGTTTTTATCCCCAGAATGTGAACTAATATTACAGTTATTATCCCCAGAATGTGAACTAATATTACAGTTATTATCACCAGAATGTGAACTAATATTACAGTTATTATCACCAGAATGTGAACTAATATTACAGTTATTATCACCAGAATGTGAACTAAATTACGGTTATTATCCCCAGAATGTAAAATTATTAAGTTATTATCACCAGAATGTGAAAAAATTTACATTTTATTATCACCAGAATTGGGGGAACCAGGTTTACAGTTTTTCACCAGAATGTGAACCAGGCTTACAGTTATTATCACCAGAATGTGAACCAGGTTTACAGTTATTATTAACATATATATATCATACAATAATATATTATAATTATTACCATTTTCCTCAGTATAATGTCCCTATTAGAATTAAGCGGGAACATCTTTTGGCATTTCGTCTTCCAAAAATGCATCAACACAATCCAGAGAGAATAGAAACAGGAAAGTGCTTCTTGCTTGTCGTTGATCAATCAATCTCTGCACAAGAATTCCATGTTTCTTATTTTCACAAGAAGAATGAGAAAGCAGGCACAAAGTGACCGATCATTTAAAAAATATTCCTAAGGAACAACATTGTCAAATTCTGTGAAAATTCTCTCAGTTGTCAGTATTCCTGCTCTAAGTATTTCGATAATAATTCACTTAACAGACATGTCTGTATGTTTAACGAGTAGAAGAATGCTCAGAATCATTACAAAAGATGTAAACCCTCATGTCACACTTGACCAAACACAGTTATAAATTCACGTGATTATTTACTATAACTGTGCGCCGCATAAGCACGATTTAAACAAAACAAGAATACATAAAACATATGAAACTTGTCCATTCAATTGTTTTTTTTTTTAATTTACAATACGAACAGATACACACATACAGAGAGAGAGAGAGGAGAGAGAGAGAGAGAGAGAGAGAGAGAGAGAGGGGAGAGAGGGGAGAGAGAGATGAGAGAGAGAGAGAGAGAGGAGAGACAGAGAGAGAGAGAGAGAGAGAGAGAGAGAGAGAGAGAGAGAAAGAGAGAAGAGAGAGAGAGAGAGAGAGAGAGAGAGAGAGAGAGAGAGAGAGAGAGAGAGAGAAAAGAGAGAGAGAGAGAGAGGGAGGATAAATGTGGCTATGGCTAATAATTAAAAACAATATGCAACAGGATAAAACACGAGGAAATATCAAAATACTAGACAAATTAAAAGTCGATGGTCAAGATCTGAGATTATCAAAGAACATATGGTGGCAGCAAAAAGCAGCCACGTGAATCAACAACCATTTAGGAGCATTCGTTACATGCAGAAGTGTGTCTGAGTAGGATGTGCATTTTCCTTGATGTGTTTTCAGTTTGTTGGTCAGTTAGTTAATAGTTCCGTTGCCCCGATACTGAGTTAAATGTGTGGAGCGACAGTGTGAGCTGTATATTTCATGTGGAGTGTCTTTACCACTGTCAGCGGTTGTTTGTGTCGTGAACTGCCTGTTCGAAAAAATGGGGGGCCGCCGGTTGCTGAACAAACTGGGTTTGCTTATTTGTTTTCATTAAAATTGAGACTACACTGAGATCTATAAAAAAGTATGCCAGGAATCGCGGTTCGGTCATACATTAAGCAATTAATGTTATGCTGATGACACCGTCTTTACAGCAACAAATCAGAATGTACCACACAAAATGCAATATACGAGGGTTCTAAGAAGTGAATACATGGGCCTCTGCTTGAAAAATAGAAGACAAAAGTAAATACAACTGGATTGCAACTGTCCTATCTGAAGGCAAGGTTGTTTTTCGCATGGTTTCTTGAAACTATAAGCCACGCGTTATTACACCAGGGTGGTCACAACTATCTTTTCCAAGACTATGACATCGTAACGTTATAAAGCTGCCATGATATATTGTGGGCTGTCCCTGACCACACCCAGCCACTAAAATGATTAAATGCTGATAAAGTGCGTACAACATTATTTGCTCCTTTTCACAAACTCCCGCACAAGATCATTGAAGAAGGACACGCATCGGTCATAGCTTATTTCCATGCACTTGAGTGTGTTTTTCTCTATGATTGATTGATTGATTGATTTAGGAACCGACATCACAGCACTCGGGACATTCCCATAAGCGCTCCGTCTCCATCCTCAGCAGCCAGCGAAGAGTTCCAACACTAATAGTTCCAGTAGCAATCTGATTATATGTCCGTCTCGCCTTTCCTCCGAGCGCCGAGCGTCGGCCAGAACCCCTCGTCACACCTCGTTGTCTCATTCTTACCAGACCATGGTGCTCCATCTGCTCCTCCGAGGTGTACACGTGCTCCCACAAGGCCGCAACCACGTCTGCCTTGTCATGCATCAATACTCCACCAATTTTTGCCGAGCCAGCCAATCTGTCCGCCTGTTCATTCCCAGCACACCGGCATGCCCAGGAGAAAAGATCCAGGTGATGCTTACTACCCGTGACCTCCGAAGCGAAGCAAGCCACTCTGCACGAAGCCTTCCTGTTCTCACCCTTCTCAGCATGCTTCTGAGTCAGTTACAATCACATTGTATGTATGTATCGTTTTTTCTATCCAGCGGAAATTTGCACTGACCGCCTCCCCCTCCATTCTTAAGCTAGATGTAGTGTTATCATACGCCAGGCTTTTCCTGCACCAACGCCGACCATTAGTTTTTGCAAGAACCCCCAGGCACTTCTCCTACCTCTCAACACTGACCCATCCGTGTAGATAATCACATCACCCGGGCGAGAATTTTCCTGAATTAGTTGCTGAATTTCCACTTCCGTGGCCCTGCTGGCCACTCCTGCACTCCCGGCTCAATGTTATTACAACTCTGCACAAGTCTGACTGCACGGCTGGCACTCTGACCCACTCCTCTCCTCGCCTGATGTTCTCCAAGGGGCACACCTGTCTGATCGTATCCTCCGCCTGAGCCATCCATGATTTCCCTCTTATCAGTCTCTGACCCTTAACTACGTCCAGCGCCTCATGCAACGGGTGATCTGTGTCTGCAGCTACTCTGAGGTATGCCTTCGCTTGCATCACCTTGTGCCTACTAGCAACTGTAGGAAGACCAAGGATGTAACGCATACACACTACTGGAGTGTCTTGGTGCATCCCAGAATGACCCGCATCGCTTCATTCTGTATGCTCTCTAATTTCACCAGCTGACTCTTTGAGACAGAGCATTCCTAGTCCATAATCAATCACTGAGAGGATCAAGTGCTGGTATAGTGTGAAGAGCATTCTCTGCTCTGTGTCCATTTCAGCCATAGTTTTAAGTGCATTGAGTCCTTTTGAGATCTTGTCACAAAACCCTCTCCACATGGTCCTTGAAGGACAGACTCCTGTCAAATGTGATTCCCAGATACTTCAGTTTGTTTTCTCTGTTGACGCTTCTACAAACTATCGTGAGGCTTGGGGTATCATCTCTCACAATCCTATTGTCCAGAGAGCACCACAACACCGCCGCCTTTTCCGGTTGATGACAGCACTCATTTCAGTGCACCAGTCAATCACTTTGTCCACTGTCACCCGTAGCTCCTGGGCTGTTGATCCCTATTTCTCCCTTGCCTGTATGCAAGAATATCATCTGCAAATGTTAGAATCCTTCCAACCCTGGTGCTTCTAGGTATGCAATCTTGCTCGTATACACATTTAAAAAGCACCGGTGAGATTGCAGATCCCTGTGCAGTCCCGGGGTTAAAATATGTGGCTCTGAGGTCCATGCGCCTAGACGGAGAGCAACTTGACGAGAATGCAGGACGGCTGCTATCCAGTTCACCAAACCCAAAGGGTTGACCCCCTTCTCCATAAGTGCGGTCATCAAAATATCATAGCGAACTCTATTGTACGCATCTTCGAGATCAAGCGCTGCCGCCATCGTTTTCCCGTCTACTCTGGAACCCCTCATAAACGTCAAAGGCAGCTCCCCAGGCCTCTTGGAAGAAGCTTCCCCTTTCCAAAAAATCCTGCAGCTTAACAGCGACTATCTTCTCTAAAACCTTCCCAAATGTATTTTGAAGGGTGATGATCCTTCTTCTCTATTGATCGCACAACGTTTGTTGTGATATCTGATACTCCTTCCATGACAATTATGTTGTTCAGTAAACACCATAGTAAAGATACTTTGTCTGGGTTATGACAGAACCTCTTTCCCAGCACCACACACCCACTTCGCCTACAACAGCCTGCCGTTCTCTAGACCTTTCTGTCCTGCCTTTCCTTCCCTGCCAGTATACAAGGAATCATCATCATCAAGTGCCTTGCTGTTGGCGTGGGCGATCATTCTTCTCCACAAATTACGATCTCAGATGTCATGTATCAATTCGTGTGTTGACTCCCTTCCGTGCCATAACACAAGACTGTCAAGAATCTTCTCGCGCTGTCTTCCTCTATCTCTCTTTCCGCAAATCTTTCCGGTTGTCACAACATATTCCAATTTTTGTCTTCTCATAATGTGGCCAACACACGATGACTGCCTCTTTCTGATGTTTGTGATAAGATGTCTTTGCGTCTCTTTGCGATACAAGAATGCCATCAGTAAATGTCAATATTCTTTTAATATATGGTGTCCTTGTTGCTGCATCCTTGTATGCGTTTAAAGGAATATTTTATATGTCATAAACCTCCGTGACTTAAGATGTCTGGGACGTTAAGTGCACGCACTGGTCCAGCTTGCACCCACAGAATGTCCGAAGACATACAAAGAAATGACAAAACTCAGTGTAGACTATCATATATTATTCCTCTCGCACAACACCAAGTTGTGCAGAGGTAACCTCATACACTCCCAAGCCTCGCACCCACCACTCTGATAGCGCGTGTATCATGGATTATGTAACCTCCCAACCTTGGCAGACTGTGGGTCCATATTTCTATCAGCGAAGAACAAACAAATGTACCAAACAGAAGTTAATGTCCGAAGATTGAGCACAATCCACTACAGGCAACGATGTTCGTGTTCCGGTACGAACCTTGGACCATGTCCACGTCGGACTGGAAGTGTACGGATCGTTCATTTGAAACCCGTTCCAATGGCGTTATTACAAAAGCATGAAAGAAACATTACCAGGTGTGTAGAATTAAACAAAGCGTTCATTTTGAATGAATTATGAACATGGGTTGGTCAGAAGAAGTCGCCGTAGGCATTCAGGCATGCATCCTATTGCTTAGGTAGGCGGGAATGCTTGCCGCAAAAAACAAAGGATTGTGGTTGCTCACTAAACCAAGTGTTTACCGCGTTCATTACATTGTATCTGTGTGAAATTGTTGCCCCTTGAGAGTTTTTTTTTTTTTATTAGAGGTCCAAACAAATGAAAATCACATGGTGACAAATCAGGACTATAAGCTGGATGTTGCAGAATTTCCCACTTCTTCCAAGCTAATGCTTCCTGCACAATCTTTGCAATATGCTGACGAGCATTATCGTGCAACAAAATCACACCGCGAGAAAGTCGTTTATTCTTGATGGCTTTTTGCAGCTTGTCTAGCGTTTCCAAGTAGTGGGTAGAGTTGATGCTGACACCAGGTTCTTAAAGTCAGCCAACAATAGCCCTTCATGGTAAAAAAAATGCGCTCAGCATAACCTTACCAGCGAAAAACCTGTTGGCTGTTGGTGATCCGATATGCTTTCATTGCATGCTCTCTCTTTTCTTGGTGTCAGGTCTTAGTCAGATATGACTGAGCTACCGTATAACAGTAGACGGTACTACATGCTTTCTGTTAGCGCCGAACGTCGGGCGGCGCTTACCAAACCCGACACCCCACATTGTACCAACGGCTTCGGGTGGAAGAGCGCAATTGGAAGGGTACAGGGAAGCCCTA
>JACEFZ010012305.1:0-13033 GCA_014155875.1 Cepaea nemoralis | reverse complement strand
CCTAACGGCGCAAGAACGCAGCTCTGCTGTAAACGGCACAACGCAGTCACATCCGAAAGAAAACAATCCGGATGAACGCAGAAGAAGAAGAAGAAGAAGAAGAAGAAGAAGAAGAAGAAGAAGAAGAAGAAGAAGAAGAAGAAGAAGAAGAAGAAGAAGAAGAAGAAGAAGAAGAAGAAGAAGAAGAAGAAGAAGAAGAAGAAGAAGAAGAAGAATGGTGTTATCAAAGGAAGAAAGAATATATTTGTTTAAAAAAGTGTTTTGAAATGACGGTCGATACACACGAATAGTTGTTCAATGATTTATATGACGAGTTCCTGATAAACAATCTCCTAATCACAATACGGTTAGAAATGTGTTGAATAAGTTTCTTGCTACGGGAAATGTGGAAAATGCTCCACTGTCTGGTAGGCCTGTTGTGTCTGAAGAAAACTGTCTATATATCCAAGAGAGAATCCTAAAATGTCCAAGTAAGTACTTAAGGAAAATGTCGCAACAAATAAATATATATGTGAGCACAGTGCACACAATTCTTAAATAGCTATACAATTTTCATCCTTACAGGATTTCAGCTGTGTCTGAAATAAAAGAGTGTGGTAATAAATCTATGGTCAACTACTCCGTGTGGTTTCAAGCAATTTTAGCTAAAGGATTCTCGATGTATCATTCTTCTCTGATAAGGCATGATTTCATCTATCAAGATACGTTAATAGCGAAAATAATCGCAATTGGAGCACTTTTAATCCCAGTGCATTTCATGAAGCTTCTATATACTATGAGAATATTGGGATATGGTGTACCACGGTCAGAAGAAAACGTTTTATTGGACCAATTTTCTTCAACAACACCATACATGTTGATCGGTACCGTACTGACATTCAGGAACCTTTTTTTAGAACCGCTGAATGGACGTGAAAGTGAAGAAGCGTGGTTCTATCAAGATGATACAGCTGCACACACAGCTAAAGCATCACTGTGGTTGTTGGAAGAAACTTTCACAAATGCATAATATCACGTGGAAATGTGACCTCATCGTTGTCCACATCCAACAACATTAGATTATAATCTATGGGGTTTCTTGTAAATAAATGTTTACAAAAATAACCTGAAAGAAACAATCAGAATTACCATTCAAGAAATAACAACAGACACGTTGCAGAAGGTATTTGACAATATGAAGAGACGTGTACAGTCATGTCTTGAAGTCCGTGGTGGACATTTCCAACACCTGTTATAGTCATTAGGCAGTCTACATTTGTGCCCACATAATGAACAGAAAATACAGCCATATGGTAATAAGTTTACAGAGTATTCCCAAATAAGAATGAAAGAGGCAGAAAGAGTGAAGAACATTGAGTAACTCATGGTAGTATGGACAAATATTATCTCATGAAATGATATACAAGATATGATGGAGATAGCGAGGTGTGGAGAAATGTGATCGGTCGGCAGTAGTAGTAGTAGTAGTAGTAGCAGCAGCAGCAGTAGTAGTAGTAGTAGTAGTAGTAGTAGTAGTAGTAGTAGTAGCAGCAGCAGCAGCAGCAGCAGCAGCAGCAGCAGCAGCAGCAGTAGTAGTAGTAGTAGTAGTAGTAGTAGTAGTAGTAGTAGTAGTAGCAGCAGCAGCAGCAGCAGCAGCAGCAGTAGTAGTAGTAGTAGTAGTAGTAGTAGTAGTAGTAATAGTAGTAGTAGTATCAGCAGCAGCAGCAGCAACAGTAGTAGTAGTAGTAGTAGTAGTAGTAGTAGCAGCAGCAGCAGCAGCAGTAGTAGTAGTAGTAGTAGTAGTAGTAGTAGTAGTAGTAGTAGTAGTAGTAGCAGCAGCAGTAGTAGTAGTAGTAGTAGTAGTAGTAGTAGTAGTAGTAGTAGTAGTAGTAGGTATCTCTGGCCTAGGGGTTAAAGTCTTTCTCCGTAATCTAGTATATTCTCGAGAGTAACGTAACCTGCGCGAAAATCGGTAGCCGTTCTCGCTGCGTTGATAACTTAAGGGTTATGAGAGCCGGTTGCTCAGAAAGTGGCAAACTACTGAGCGTAATCTTTCCTAGCACATCAACAGCAGCTGAAAAATGCTGGTGTTGGCTGCAACGTCCTGTAAGGAATATGCAAAAAAAAATTTAAAAACATCTTTCCAGCTTCACAAAACCAACGTTATGCCACAGCAGTGGCTATTGTAACTAATTTAATGAATTTTAGCAAATTTTTGATATGTGGAAAGAATACTTTGTTGAATTACTAAATTATGAAGCTCCAGGTAACATTTTCCCACAGGAAGAGGTTCTAACGTGAGAACCACAAATTGAAGAACCTGTTTTGAAGAAATCCTATATGTATTAACACGACTTAAAAACAATAAGGCAACTGGGGCTGATGGAATTGCTGCTGAATTTATAAAGGCAGGTGGCCATGCATTACATCTAAAGCTATACGAACTAATAATAAAAATCTGGAGGACAGAAGAATTACCCCATGACTGTGGAAAGAGTCATTATTGATACCTATCTTTAAGAAAGGAGACAAGTTCCAATGTGAAAATTATAGAGGAATACTGTCCACAAGCTATAAGATACTATCCGCGGTATTACTAAATAGACTAAAACCATATTCAGAAGACATATTAGGTGACTACCAGGCGAGTTTTAGACAAAACAGATCAACAATAGATCAGATATTTATCTTACGACAAATAGCCGAGAAAAATTGGGAATATAAAAGAGACCTCCATAACATTTTTGTGGATTTTAAAAAGACTTATGATAGTATCCATAGGAATAGTCTATGGAATGCTATGCAGGAATTTGGAATACCAAGGAAGTTAATCAACATGACCAGACTATACATGGAAGATACTTATAATATAGTAACATATAAAGGCAGGTAATCAGACCCTTTCCAAATATCTGGCTTGAAACAGGGTGATGCACTATCGCCTCTACTCTTCAATCTGGCTCTAGAGAAAGTTGTAAGGAGGGTAAAGGAGAAATGTGATATTGGAGGAACATCCAAGCTGCTTGGTTATTCAGATGATATAGATATTATAGGGGAAAATGAACAAAAGACAGTGGAAATACTGACTCACTTAAAGGAAAAAGCCCAACAGATGGGGCTGGTTATCAACCAAGATAAGACTGAATATATGGTAATTTCAAGAGAAGAAACAGCTAAAAACTCTGGCCACATATAAATAGATAATTAGTTAGTCTTTCCTCTTGAGCCTAAGGCAGCGCATAGGGCAGAAGTCCTGTCTCTCCATGCCTGGCGGTTCGCTGCTACCTGTTGTAGATCTTGGATATCTACTTGGCCATTGAATGAGCCTTCTCTAATGATGGTTCTACGCAGGGTCTCTCTTGGTCTTCCCCGTTTTCTTTTCCCTACAAATAGATAATATGACCATTAAAAGAACGGAAACATACAAATACCTGGGTAGAATCTTGCACTGCTCCAACATAATAAGGGAAGAAATATAAGCTAGAATCAACTCTGGAAATAAGATATACTATGCACTACAGCATCTGCTAAAATCAAATGCGCTATCTCGTAACACCAAGATCACAATATACAAAACACTGATCAGACCAGATGTGCTGTATGGCTCTGAAACCTGGAGTACAACTAAAGGAGACGAAGTCTTGTTACAAACCTTTGAGAGCAAAGTCTTAAGACCCATCTTTGGGCCCATTAGGGATACACAAAGTGGAGAGTGGAAAAGAAGAAGCAACAAAGACATTTATGATCTTTTTAAGTCCCCGCTAACCACTGGTATCATGAAGGCTAATAGTCTGCAATGGCTGGGGCATGTAGAAAGAATGGAAGATAATAGGGAAACAAACCTTACACTCAGGATATAAATGACCGTAGACCCCAAGGTAGACCAAGAAGACGGTGGAGAGATAATATACATACAGACCTACAAGCACTTGGAATCAGCGACTGGCAAGAGAAGGTCAACCAGAGAGACGAATGGAGACGGATTGTATCTGCAGCAAAGAACTTCAATGGCTCGGAATGCTGAAGAAGAAGAAGAAGAAGAAGAAGAAGAAGAAGAAGAAGAAGAAGAAGAAGAAGAAGAAGAAGAAGGAAGAAGAAGAAGAAGAAGAAGAAGAAGAAGAAGAAGAAGAAGAAGAAGAAGAAGAAGAAGAAGAAGAAGAAGAAGAAGAAGAAGAAGTAATTTACTTCACATTTTTGTTTTTAAATTTGTTTACATACAAAATGTAGTGAGACTTTAGTTAGTAAGTTAGTCGCGGTTCCAACTTCATGGCAACGGGTCGTCCCGATTATGCTCGGTTCCTGTGTCAGTGAATATCACACAAAATGCTCCTCACTGTCCAATGTGAAAAGTGGAAAAGACAGGAGTCTCGGCAAACCAACTCGGTATATGATACGGCTATAAGGTGTGTCATGGTGATTTCTAGTAATAATTTGCACTGTAATTTGAATGGCGGCGTTTACAATCTCATGTTAGTGGAGTTAGTTTCGGTTCATTGTTAGAGCGCTCGATCTTAAATTTGCGGTGTGCTGATAGCGAGGCACCGGGTTAAACACCTACACGGGTCAGTTGGGTAAAGTGTTGACTTGGGGCTGGTCGCTGGCTGTTGCAGATGAAGGTGGGGCATGTATGGGATTATCCCGAGTGATGTGATTTATGTTCTTGACTCAACTCAACTCACCTCATCTCATCTCAACTCAACTCAATTCATCTCATCTCAACTCAACTCATCTCAACTCTACTCAGCTCAACTCAACCGTATGAAAATTGAGTCAATAAAAATTATGTTAATTGATGGTGTACATTAAGGATAGTGTGTTGTTAATTAATGGTCTTGTAAATATATCTCTTCACATAGATAAAGTGCCGGAGTTTGTTCACATTAATTTAGTGATTGTGAGTCAGTGTGTATGTGTCTAGATGTGTGAGTGTGTGTGTGGGTGAATGAGTGGGTGGGTGTGTGTATTGTGTCTATGTGTGTGTGTTTAAATGGGTGTATCTGTGTTTATATGGGTGTGTCGGCGTTTTTGTGTGTATGTGTGTGCATGTGTATATGTATGTGTGTGTATGTGTGTGTATCTCCATGCATGTGTGTGTATGTGTGTATGTGTGTGCATATGTATGTGCTTGAGTGCGTATGTATGTTTGTGTGTATGGTTGTGTTTGTGTACGTGTTTGTGTGTATGTGTGTGTTTGTGTGTGTGTATGTATGCGATATGTGTGTATGTGCGTGTGTGTAAGTGTGTGTGTGTATGTTCGTGTATGTATATGTTTGTGTGGGTATGTGTGCATGCATGCAGTGTATGCGAGGGAGTGTGTCTGTGTATGTTATTGAGTTTGTGCATAACTGTGAGAGTTTGTGCATAACTGTGAGAGTTTGTGCGTAACTGTGAGAGTTTGTGCATAACTGTGAGAGTTTGTGCGTAACTGTGAGAGTTTGTGCTTAACTGTGAGAGTTTGTGCATAACTGTGAGAGTTTGTGCTTAACTGTGAGAGTTTGTGCTTAACTGTGAGAGTTTGTGCTTAACTGTGAGAGTTTGTGCTTAACTGTGAGAGTTTGTGCTTAACAGTGAGAGTTTGTGCTTAACTGTGAGAGTTTGTGCTTAACTGTGAGAGTTTGTGCTTAACTGTGAGAGTCTGTGCTTAACTGTGAGAGTTTGTGCATAACTGTGAGAGTTTGTGCTTAACTGTGAGAGTTTGTGCTTAACTGTGAGAGTTTGTGCATAACTGTGAGAGTTTGTGCATAACTGTGAGAGTTTGTGCTTAACTGTGAGAGTTTGTGCTTAACTGTGAGAGTTTGTGCTTAACTGTGAGAGTTTGTGCTTAACTGTGAGAGTTTGTGCTTAACTGTGAGAGTTTGTGCTTAACTGTGAGAGTTTGTGCTTAACTGTGAGAGTTTGTGCTTAACTGTGAGAGTTTGTGCTTAACTGTGAGAGTTTGTGCATAACTGTGAGAGTTTGTGCTTAACTGTGAGAGTTTGTGCTTAACTGTGAGAGTTTGTGCTAACTGTGAGAGTATGTGCTTAACTGTGAGAGTTTGTGGCTTAACTGTGAGAGTTTGTGCTTAACTGTGAGAGTTTGTGCATAACTGTGAGAGTTTGTGCTTAACTGTGAGAGTTTGTGCTTAACTGTGAGAGTTTGTGCTTAACTGTGAGAGTTGTGCTTAACTGTGAGAGTTTGTGCTTAACTGTGAGAGTTTGTGCTTAACTGTGAGAGTTTGTGCTTAACTGTGAGAGTTTGTGCTTAACTGTGAGAGTTTGTGCATAACTGTGAGAGTTTGTGCTTAACTGTGAGAGTTTGTACTTAACTGTGAGAGTTTGTGCTTAACTGTGAGAGTTTGTGCTTAACTGTGAGAGTTTGTGCTTAACTGTGAGAGTTTGTGCTTAACTGTGAGAGTTTGTGCTTAACTGTGAGAGTTTGTGCTTAACTGTGAGAGTTTGTGCTTAACTGTGAGAGTTTGTGCATAACTGTGAGAGTTTGTGCTTAACTGTGAGAGTTTGTGCTTAACTGTGAGAGTTTGTGCTTAACTGTGAGAGTGGGTGCATAATTGTGAGGGTTTGTGCTTAACTGTGAGAGTTTGTGCTTAACTGTGAGAGTGGGTGCATAATTGTGAGGGTTTGTGCTTAACTGTGAGAGTTTGTGCTTCACTGTGAGAGTGGGTGCATAATTGTGAGGGTTTGTACAAATGATGTAAGTATGTATGCAGATATGTATGAGTATGTGTGTGTTTATGAATGTGCGTGTGTGTTTATGAATGTGCGTGTGTGTTTATGAATGTGCGTGTGTGTTTATGAATGTGTGTGTGTACGAATGTTTATCTGTCTCATAACATGGTAATATGCATTGTTTATGTTTACAAAATCCATTTGACAATGTTTTTTGCCAATGTGAATGTAACATGCAGTATTGATGAATGACAGATGTATGATTGATTGCAAGACGGGCCTGCGTGCCCAATTTGTTACCCTTTGAAAATAAAGACCGTTCGTTCGTTCTTTCCCTTCGCTATAACCCACCACTAGCCTAGTGACCTGTTGCTAAGAGTTGCCGTCATCTCTATGGCCTTTAGGTTCCTACAATTACCTGACTGGCTTCCTGGTGCAAGTGGCAGTGATCAGCCTGGACCACGGCAACCCTGGTTGGGCCAGCATGACGTGTTTCAGAGTTCTGCCAGCTTCCAACTGGTACGAGACTCACCGGTCTCTTCATCAGGGAGGTGTGAGTAGAACTGTATGTTGTCCTGTGGTCACTTCATTAGCGAGGTGTGAGTAAATCTGTGTGTTGTCCTTTGGTCACTTTATCAGCGAGGTGTGAGTAGAACTGTGTGTTGTCCTGTGGGCATTCCATTGTGTGAATAAGTCTGTGTGTTGTCCTGTGGGCATTTCATTGTGTGAATAAGTATGTATGTTGTCATGAGGGCATTTCATTGTGTGAATAAGTATGTGTGTTGTCCTGTGGACATTTTATTGTGTGAATAAGTCTGTGTGTTGTCCTGTGGACACTTCATCAGCGTTGTGTGAGTAGAACTGTGTGTTGTCCTGTGGGCATTCCATTGTGTGAGTAAGACTGTGCGTTGTCCTGTGGGCATTTCATTGTGTGAATAAGTCTGTATGTTGTCATGAGGGCATTTCATTGTGAGAATAAGTCTGTGTGTTGTCCTGTGGACACTTCATTGTGTGAATAAGTCTGTGTGTTGTCCTGTGGACACTTCATTGTGTGAATAAGTCTGTGTGTTGTCCTGTGGGCATTTCATTGTGTGAATAAGCCTGTGTGTTGTCCTGTGGACATTTCATTGTGTGAATAAGTCTGTGTGTTGTCCTGTGGACATTTCATTGTGTGAATACGTCTGTGTGTTGTCCTGTGGACATTTCATTGTGTGAATAAGTCTGTGTGTTGTCCTGTGGACACTTCATCAGCGTTGTGTGAGTAGAACTGTGTGTTGTCCTGTGGGCATTCCATTGTGTGAATAAGTCTGTGCGTTGTCCTGTTGACATTTCATTGTGTGAATAAGTCTGTGTGTTGTCCTGTGGACATTTCATTGTGTGAATAAGTCTGTGCGTTGTCCTGTGGACATTCCATTGTGTGAATAAGTCTGTGTGTTGTCCTGTGGACATTTCATTGTGTGAATAAGTCTGTGTGTTGTCCTGTGGACACTTCATCAGCGTTGTGTGAGTAGAACTGTGTGTTGTCCTGTGGGCATTCCATTGTGTGAATAAGCCTGTGTGTTGTCCTGTGGACATTTCAGTGTGTGAATAAGTCTGTGTGTTGTCCTGTGGACATTTCATTGTGTGAATAAGTCTGTGTGTTGTCCTGGGGACATTTCATTGTGTGAATAAGTCTGTGTGTTGTCCTGTGGACATTTCATTGTGTGAATACGTCTGTGTGTTGTCCTGTGGGCACGTATTTGTGTGGTCAGTTGCATGTTACATGAAACCGTTCTAACACATGTCTGCGAACCCAGATACATCAGCTCAGAAGGCTGGAATAACTAAGGAGAGGGTGTATGTTTATACTCAAATACTTATTACTCATATACTCAAAACTCAAATACTAAATACACTAATACTTAATACTCAAATATTAAGTACTCAAATCCAGTGAGAATCGCTAAGTACCTGCATCACCTATGGTTCCCAAGTCAGAAGAAGGGACAACACTGCACCACCTATGGTTCCCACGCAAGAAGAAGAGACAATACTGCACCACCTATGGTTCCCACGCAAGAAGAAGAGACAATACTGCACCACCTATGGTTCCCACGCAAGAAGAAGAGACAATACTGCACCACCTATGGTTCCCACGCAAGAAGAAGAGACAATACTGCACCATCTCTGGTTCCCACGCAAGAAGAAGAGACAATACTGCACCATCTATGGTTCCCACGCAAGAAGAAGGGACAACACTGCACCACCTATAGTTCTTAAGCAAGAAGTAGGGACAATAATGCACCACCTATGGTTCTTAAATAAGAAGAAGGGATATTACTGCACTACCTGTGGTTCCCAAGCTAGATGGAACAATACTCCACCATCTATGGTTTCCATGCAAGAAGAAGAGACAATAATGCACCACCTATGGTTCTTAAGCAAGAAGAAGGGACAGTACTGCATCACCTATGGTTCCAACACAAGAAGAAGGGACAGTACTGCATCACCTATGGTTCCAACACAAGAAGAAGGGACAGTACTGCACCACCTATGGTTCCAACACAAGAAGAAGGGACAGTACTGCACCACCTATGGTTGCCATGCAAGAAGAAGGGACAGTACTGCATCACCTATGGTTGCCAAGCAAGAAGAAAGAATATTAGCTGCAGATAAACAACCCGTCAAATAAGAAAACAATATGTTTTGTTTGGTTGGCTCGCTTTAAACGTAAGCTTAGTCCATACACGGGCTACTGTTTCTACTGAACTGAACGGACATTTGTATGTGGATTAACTTTACATATTACCAGTGTCCCTCGCCATCAGGCCAACCCACTCCGACTTCTGAGGTACTTGTAATTTACGTCCCCAAGTCAGTGACGAGAAATGAACATTTTAATCCAAATGACAAGTGTAGGGATTGAACCCGCTACCTCAGTGTCAGCACATCCGTACGGGGTCACTGTCTTTTCTTGAAGCACTGAAATCTAACAAGCACCTACAACTACCAGATGACTATACTAAATATATCAGTGATATAGAACTGTACGACAGTGCATCTAAATCCCTTGCGATATGGCAGCTGATGATGGAGATGATAAAATTGACCCAAGAAGACACTTGGGTATGCCATTTACATATTACAGGAAGCAAAATCGAATAAGACAACCCAGATGACCACAGAATGAATGATATTGATTGAACAGGACTGGACAAGATACCATCGTTAGACTCGGAAAAGGCCGCAGCAGACCCAGTAATTACATTAGCATGAAATTGAAGATATGTTCTGAAACTGAAGAACTTATGCTACATCATTGTATTAAAAAAAAAAGGTTAAAAGGGCAAGACGATCTACTTCAATTCAGTTCAGTTCAGTCGCGATTCCAATATCACGGCAACGGGTCGTCCCCATTATGCTCCGCTCCTGTGCCAGTGAATATCACATAAAATGTTCCTCACTGCCCCATGTGAAAAGTGGAAAAGACAGAAGTCTCGACAAACAACAGCGCGCTCAGACACACTGTGCGTAATGCCGCCACCAGAATGTCACGACAAAAGACCCCCACAAAAGACACCATTCATCTCCGATGAAAGTGGCAGTCACCTTCCCAACCAGATGTTCACCTACAAAGTCTCGATGTTTCTAGATGTTGGTGTTCCGTTTCTAGATGTTTTCTAGCCATCCACGCCATTTTATCTCCGAAATGCAGTTCACGCAACAAAACAACCTCGGACAGATGTAATACCTTTCACTGTACATAATGCCGTCGCCAGAATGTCAACACAAAAGTCCACTACGAAACATGCAGTTCATCCTTGATGGAAGCGGCAGTCACTATCCCAACCAGATGTTAGCCTAAAAAGGCTCGATATTTCTAGATGTTGTTGTTCCGTTTCTAGATGTTTTCTATCCAGCCACGCCAATTTTTCTCCGAAGTGTAGTTCACGCAAAATAACAACCTTGAACTGTCATTTAACTGTCATTTACTGCCAATATAGTACCTTGCGGTGCATGGCAGAGGGGTCTTTGAGCCTGAGGAATAAAGGCCGCCTGGCTAGTACAGTCGCCGCAAACTGTGCAGGTTAGGATTTTCTTTTTGCCCCCGACGGAAAAAAATCCGACACCTTACCGAGGGATCGAACCGCTTGAACAGATGTAAAATAAAATATACATTTCAATGTACACAATGCCAGAATGCGAACACAAAAGTCCTCTACGAAAATACAGTTCATCATCGATGGAAACGGCAGTCAATAGAAAACAAGGCAAAAAACTAGTCACTTCTGCGTCACAACCAGCCGCCATTGATGCAGATATTTCTAGATGTTGTTGTTCCGTTTCTAGATGTTTTCTAGCCAGCTACGCCATTTTCCGAGCATGCAGTCCACGCCACAACACCTCGGACAGATGAAAAAACAACATTTCACTGTACATAATGGCGTCTTCAGAATGCAAAACAACCGTCCTCCACGAAACACAGTTCATCGTCAAAGGAAGCGGCAGTCGACCAGAAAACCAGCAGCCACAGTGGTTGAGAAGCACTGAACTAGAAAGTGGAATAGATGCCCTGGCGATGTGGACATACGGACGAATATGTCGTAATTCATCGAAACAAAAATAATCCGATAGAGAGGTTCTAGAAAAACTGAGAATAAAAAGGAAGTTGGTGGAAGAAATAAACGAGAGGCAAGTGAAATATTTCGGCCAAATTAAAAGACATAGCACCCTCATAACATCCAAACTGGAGGGTAAGGCTGAAGACAAGCGAGCAAGAGGTAGACAACTATACACGTGGGAAGATAACATCAAGAGATGGATGAACATAAATCTGACAGAATGTACAGTCAGGGTGAGAGACACCGCGACCAACGTTCATTGTGGAGACGGCACATGATTGATAGAGAAGAACGAACGAACGAACGAACGAACAAACTTTATTTTCAAAGGGTTAAGAATTGGGCACGCAGGCCCGTCTAACATTCTGCCCTTCTATCACTCTCTTTCATACATTATTTCATTCACACATCATTCAAGGCTAACAGAGAACAGCAACAATATAAAAGATATGCATTATAAAGGCATGGGCAAAATGCGAACATCAAGACTACACGACACAGTAAAATTAGATAATGATCTGACACTTGGTATTAGCCATGTGGAATATACTGGCCTACCAAAAGGGGACTGGCTGTTATACTAGGGTTTTGTTATTATTATTATTATCTCTATTATTAAGGGGGAAGATAATCCGTACTGAGATAGTGTTCGAGTAATTTGCGATTATATGAATAGGGATTGGTGATGTCTTTGATTTCTTGTGGAAGATTGTTCCACAGCTGCGCTGCAGAGTACGTTAAGCTTGTTTTGTATAAGTCAATCCTAGGCTTCGGAATGTGTAATGTATTTAAACGTTTACTGTGTCTAGCATTATATTTAAACAATGGCCAAAGGTAATTTGGGGCATTCCGATGCAGGATTTTGTGAATTAGTTTAGCTTTATTGAAAAGCAGGCGTTTGCGGAGTGGTAGTAACTGAAGGCGTTTTATACAGGCTAGGATTGTCAGATAAATGTTTGTTATAAATTAGACTCATGGCCCGTTTCTGGAGTGAGTAAAGTCGCTTGGTGTTTGAATTAGAACAACCGTCCCAGATTGTAGAGCAGTAGTCAAAGTGTGTCTGTATATGAGAAGTATAGAATAGTTTCCTTGTGTCCTCATCAAGGAAGTTTTTAATTTTGGCTAGTTGGTAGACCTTTTTCGCTGTTTGTTTAATAAGCGCTTGAACGTGGGAATTAAAGTTTAGGTTTCTATCAATGATTATGCCTAATGTTTTGTGCTCAATTACACTTTCTACTGGCATGTTATCGATGTGAAGTTGAAGTGATGTGTGTGAGCTTAGAGTTTGAAGTCTTTGTCTTGTTGTTAGTAACATTGATTTTGTTTTAGTGATGTTAATTTGCATACGGTTTGAATAGCTCCACCTAACTACATTATTTAATTCTTGTTGTAAAGACGACTCCAATAAAATACAGTTTTCAGCATTTGTGTACACTGTACAGTCGTCTGCAAATAGATCGCAGGACGACGAAAGATGTAAAGGTAGATCGTTAATATATATGGCAAACAATAGAGGGCCAAGAATAGAGCCTTGCGGTACTCCAATATTGAAGGTAGTGGTATGAGACAGACATTTATTACGTGACACTACTTGCTTTCTATTTGATAGAAAAGATGATATTAGAGTGACTACATTAGGGCCAATTTTCATTGTCTCAAGTTTTTTAATTAAAATAACATGGTCTATCATATCAAATGCTTTCTTGAAATCAATAAACACAGTTCCACATAGACTGTTGTTGTTTATATTCTGGTGCCAATTTTTTCCTATCAAAAAATTTTTTGTTAGGG
>JACEFZ010012304.1:0-49820 GCA_014155875.1 Cepaea nemoralis | reverse complement strand
TTGTTAACTTCCTAGCTCATTTAAGTCCTAACATTCCATGTTCCTACTCTAAATTTATTTAGTTTAGTTAATAGTTTTAGTTTTGCCATCAGTAGCTGGATGACGGTCTGGTGTCACCTGTGGCTCATGACTGTCCCTACCGGACGAGGATGTCCTAAGACAGCCATTAACGTCGTTCACTATATCTGAAATGTGTGTCGCCATGAAATCTTGGGAAGATAATGTGGTGGTTTCCCCTTGCCTTCCACATTCACATGGTGGTCTTTTAACTCTGCCTTTGACAGCCATTTCCAACTGTCAGGACAAGTGAGTGCCCTGCTCTGCTCAGCTGCAGAGTTGTCCACTTATTCCGGTGGATACTCGGTCCCCAGAGCTGTGTTAGCCACACCGTGGTGTGTTTCCATACTCTACCACGTGGAGGTACAGTTGGGATTTTCCCTTCCTAAAGTTATGGTCTATGACCAAAACTCTCCAGTACTTTTAGAGGACTAAATGCTCCTAGGTATTTAATATTATCCACTTGGTTAAGAATTTTTCCTTCTATTTCTATGTCACATTCTGGTGTCACCATTGTTACTGTTTTCTTGATATTCAAGGAGAGTCCGTTCTTTGCACTCTCTGTTATCACAATGTCTTACAATTGTTGAAGCTCTTTAGCATTATCCGCCACCAATACTGTGTCATCTGCATAGCGTATATTATTTATATTATAACCTCCGATTAGTATTCCTGGCGTCTCTTTGATCTCTCTCATTATTACTTCGCTATATTGGGAGAAGAGATCCGGTGACAAGACACACCCGTGTCGTACTCCTAGCTTTATCTGTTCGTAACTTCCCTCTTTATTTCCCATTTTAATTGCTGCTACTTGGTTCCGGTAAACATTCTTTATTATTCTTGCATCTTTCCCATCAATGTTGATATCTTCCAACATATATAATACATCATACAATTCAACTGCGCATGCATTTCCCTAGTTGCTTAGAGCATATTTAAAAGATCATAATAACATGATAGTAATTATTAGTAATGCCTTGATTAATCATCCCCCCCCCCCCCTGGATATCCTTTACAGGACATTGCAGTCAATACCAGCATTTTTCAGATGCTGTTGATGTCTTGGCAATTTTTACTTCAGTAGTGTGACATTGTTTTCTGAACGACCGTCTCACATACCCTCCGTAAGAAACCAACGCGATGCGATCCACTGCCGAATCTCGCGCAGCTGTTTCGTTCGAGAGTATATGGGATTACGAACAACGTCCTTAAACCCTTCGCCAGGGAGACCTGATTGATCACTATACTTAATAAGTATGTTCAAGCATTCTGCGGAATTACAAGATATTTAAATGAAAAACAATTAAATAAGCAATGAGAAGGGGACAAAAACATTTAATATTGTTACAAGGGAATTTACTCGCATTAAAAAAGAAATAAATATTACACTAGCGTTAATAATAAGAACTAAATTAGAATTCTATAATATTTATTTATAAATAAAAGGAGTAACTCATAAGTAAATCTTATTAATCGAAAATATAATAAAATTAGATTTCTTATAGAAAATGTTTTTAATTTTCAAATACGTACATTTTATAACCATCTTTTTAGTTATATATTTATTTCTAAAATGTTATTTGTACACTTTCAATGTAGAAGGATGTTCTTTAAATGACGAGTTTATTTTTTATTGGCCTTTCAGAGGGCCACAAAAAGTGCACAGGAAATTAACCACACACACATTCCTCTCTTGTTCATAACATATTCATTCATTCATTCAGTAGCACCTGGCTCCCATAACAACCTTACGGAAAACTCTAGATTATAAGCAAGATATCCCGTGTCCGATACACCCATCTGGAGATCATCCGCCACATCCAAACTAGAATCAATTCTGGAAATAAGATATACTATGCACTACAACATCTACTAAAATCAAATGCGCTATCTTGTAACACCAAAATCACAATATACAAAACACTGATCAGACAAGTTGTGCTGTATGGCTCTGAAACCTGGAGTACAACGAAAGGAGACGAAGCCTTGTTACAAACCTTTGAGAACAAAGTTTTAAGACGCATCTTTGGACCCATTAGGGATACACAAAGTGGAGAGTGGAAAAGAAGAAGTAACAAAGACATTTATGATCTGTTTATGTCCCCGCTAATCACTAGTATCATGAAGGCTAATAGATTACAATGGCTGGGGCATATAGAAAGAATGGAAGACAATAGGGAAACAAAACTCGCTTACACTCAGGAAATAAATGACCGTAGACCCCGAGGTATACCAAGAAGACGGTGGAGAGATAATGTATATACAGACCTACAAGCACTTAAAATCAACGACTGGCAAGAGAGACGAATGGAGACGGATTGTATCTGCAGCAAAGAACCTCAATGGCTCGGAATGCTGAAGAAGAAGAAGAAGAAGAAGAAGAAGAAGAAGAAGAAGAAGAAGAAGAAGAAGAAGAAGAAGAGAAGAAGAAGAAGAAGAAGAAGAAGAAGAAGAAGAAGAAGAAGAAGAAGAAGAAGAAGAAGAAGAAGAAGAAGAAGAAGAAGAAGAAGAAGAAGAAGAAGAAGAAGAAGAAGAAGAAGAAGAAGAAGAAGAAGAAGAAGAAGAAGAAGAAGAAGAAGAAGAAGAAGAAGAAGAAGAAGAAGAAGAAGAAGAAGAAGAAGAAGAAGAAGAAGAAGAAGAAGAAGAAGAAGAAGAAGAAGAAGAAGAAGAAGAAGAAGAAGAAGAAGAAGAAGAAGAAGAAGAAGAAGAAGAAGAAGAAAATCAGTAATAGAGGCACTCTTGTCTGGGAAATTACCAGTTCTAATGACACTACTTTCTGAACTTAGCAGTCAGCATAAAGTCACCATACAGTGGATACCACCCCTCTGTGGAGTACCCGGAAACGATAGAGCTGATCGATTGGCTAAGGAAGGAGCAAAAGAAGAACAGCCTGATGTGCCCATTACATTCCACCAAAAGAAAAGAATGATCAAATCAGTCAGAAGGCCACCAATCCCTGCTCAAGACGACTACCACGTTATGGACAGACCAGAACAGGTAATTATTCTGCGCCTCAGAACAGGACACAATAGAATGCGCAACCACATGTATACAAAATTCAAGATTGGTGACTCAGCCATGTGCACAAGTGGTTTGGCGTCGCAGACAGCAGGGCACATACTCCAGGACTGCCCAAACTACAACATATCCAGGCGAACCTTCTGGCCTAGAGAGACAACAGTGGAAGATAAACTCTATGGACCGCTGAGTGAACTAACAAAGACTGTTAGATTCATACAGGAGACAACATTGCAGTTATAGACATATTTCCAGCGAACGAAAGAAGAAGCAAAAGAAGAAGTCGTTTAATTTCTTTCATTGTGTCACAATTGTTGGTAATCAATGACCCAAGATATTCAAAATTTTCCACCACCTCCAATTTTTCCTCATTAACATATATTTCTTTCTCCATAGTAGTTTTATCTATATGCATTATCTTTGTTTTTGCTATGTTAAGATATAAGTTGTGATTTTCACTGTTCAATTGGGTTGAGGCCATTAGGTTTTCTATACCATTCTGTGTTGTGGATAGCAATACTGTATCATCAGCATACCGAATCTCTGGTATGTCATTACCACCGATATTTAGGGCATCATATAGCTCCCTGTTTATATCATCTCTTACATTTCTCATTATATTTTCGGCGTACAGGTTAAACAAATAGGGGGACAGCACACATCCCTGACGGACTCCTTGCTTGATGTCAAAGCAATCTGATGTCTCGCCATCTATTCTAACCGCTGCTTGTTGGTCTAGATAGAGCATTCTTATGAGTTGTATTACATGTGAATAGTAGAGGATGTTGGGAACGAGGGAGTTTGAGGGATGATCTGAGAGGGATGTTGAGGGATGCCGCTGCATGACTCGTGGTGGGTTGTGGCCTGAATCATTCCTCGTTTTGTGTTTTCCGAGATCGATATGTTTTGTTGTTGATGTGTTTTGTCTGTGGGTTGTTCAAATGAATGTAAATTATGCGTGACAGATGTTGATATTATTCAGATAGCCGTTATATGAACATGTCGCCTGACCTAGCATTACTCTGTATTGTTCATACCCCCAGCTGTTCTGTTTTACAAACGGTCGCGGGGAAAAGCATTCATTAACTCCCCGTGTGTATTGATGTCGGCAGCTGTCCATTAACAACTAATGTGATGATTATCACATAACAGATGTTGCAACACTCGGCAAGCTCAACAATGAAGAATACCAATATGTATATATGAACAATACCAACGGTCGTATCCTCGTCGTTATGAATGAGTCAGGGCGGGGTGGTCAGGTGAAGTTCAGGGTCGGATGAGGTGGTCAGGTGAGTGCAGGGTCGGGCGACAGGACAGGTAGGCAGGGTCGGTCGGACCAGGCGAGTTCGAACCTAATAACAAATACATGACATGGATAGGTAGGTGGTAGAAGAAATATTGGTTATATGTTTGTTAATTATTTGTGATGCTGACAGCTGGTTCGTCATAGGGATGTCATCAGTGTATAACAGCGGTGTCTAGTTGCCGCCATTAGCGCTTGACAGGTTCGAATGCTACTGTGTGGTGGAGTAGTGGGCAGTGGTCGAGTGTGTAACGGGGATCGGTGGATTCATTGGCGAGCCATTATATCATATCCTATCAGAAAGAAAAGGTTCATTATTTATTGTGTACCAACAACAGACAGCTGGGAAAGAGAACAATTACATTAACGCGCGACCTACTAATAAACCCTGCAGACAGTGCGTCGACAAGTCAGTATCTTTGTCTTTTTACTCGGCAGAGTAACATATCGCACACGGTACAAAAGTTGTATAAAACATGAATCAACTCTGTTGTTAACCCTATACAGTCAAACTAACCACACTCGTGAGTACAAGTCGTCAAACCAACGGTCATCACCTTTACAACCATTTGAGTTCTACAACAGATTTTGCAACAACATCGGCTTGGTAAGTTGACTTTACTATTACTCGATTGAGTAACTGCTATTCCACTCTATCTATACTATAATTCAGCAGTATGTACATGACGAGAAACGATGAAATATACCAGACAATATATGGTATAACCTATTGTTTGTGGATTGTGCTTTTAGATAAGGGTGGGGCGGCTCAGGTGTTGAGAATAAACATTTTCAGTGTAATTGAGCTAGATACTGACAGTCAAAACAACCAATTAAGTGTAATTGAGGCAGAAGGTAATCTGGCTAAAGGAAGCATCAACATACGGAAGTCCCCCAATGGAACAACGCAGAGAAAATAAATAGTTGCAACTATTAGCAGGTGGCACTATTGTGTTCTGTTGATAATTTTATATTGGTTAGAGCTACATAGGGTATTCTAACATGTGTAGTATTGTACCGTGTGGTAGGGTTGGTGGGCACCGTAAAGTAATGCGGGTGCCTGTGCCATACCACGTATGCCGTTATTGGGACATTGTTGTGAGCCTTGAGTGCTAGTGATATGATAGGACTGGGTGGCTGCTGCGTTTCTTCCTGGCTACTGAGTCGGGCTTGTGTCAATGATAGCGCTAGTGGTATTGGTGTTTATAACAACACCATGTGTAGGACTTTGATCTTTTATGGTGTTTACAACCTTTATTTCCACTTATTATATCATTAATATTTTATCCGCTCTATTAGTTTCTCTCCGCTTTCATGTCTTCAACCTAAACCATATTGTCCCACTATAGCCTCCGTGTTCCCCTCTCCTACTTGTGGCTTAAACTACTCAGTATTATTGTTATTTCGGGTGGTCCGATTTGAACTAGCACCCTTTCTACTTCAACGTAACAGCATTGTCTTTCTTCATTACTACTACTTGTTGTTGTTGCATAGACTTTATAATATTGATATCTATCTGAAATATACAACCAACAGGCCACACCGCTCCAATATGAGTCACGTCTCCAGCTCTCTTCTCTCTCTCTCTCTCCAGCTCTCTCTTCTCTCTATCTCTCTCTCTACTCTCTCTCTCTCTCTCTCTCTCTCTCTCTCTCTCTCTCTCTCTCTCTCTCTCTCTCTCTCTCTCTCTCTCTCTCTCGCTCGCGATATCTTTCTCTTTCTGTCTTATCGTATGTATTTATATCATTCATTGGTACCTTGCCGTCTTGACAGACGATAATTTGTGCTTTAAAAAGGCATAATAACTTTTACCTATGGCGGTAGCGATTGTGACTGATAAGGCCAATTTGCGCTGTATATGTCCGTTCACAGCGGGTGCACGTGAACACGTGGTCATTTCCACCATCATGCACCATCTTACGTCTCACACGCTCGGTGTGTGACTTATCTGCAATAATTTTCTTTTTTGTCTTTATTCCATTTCTGATGTTTGCCCTCCATGCAACACGTTCAGCGGCGACTTGCTCCCAATGTGCATTATCAATGCCTGTATCAATCATGTCCCGCTTACACACATCTTTGTATCATAGTAGAGGCCGACCCTGAGATCTCTTACCCATCTGTAATTCACCAGAAAGATGTCCTTTGGTATTCTACCATCATCCATCCTCCTAAGATATCCTATCCATCTAAGTCTACGAAGACTGAGCATGGAATAAACCGTCACACAACCTGATCTTTCCAATACTTCAGTATTTGTGATTTTGTCTTGCCACTTAATACCAAGAATTCTTCGCAGACACCGCATATGAAAGCTGTTTAAACGTTTCTCTTGGTGTGAGTAAATTGTCCAGGTGTCACTGCCATAAAGAAGAGTACTAAGGACACAGGCTTGATAGACAAGGACTTTTGTTTTGGCAGTAAGCTTCCTGTTCTCCCATACTCTTTTTCTTAACCTGTTCATTGTTGTTGCTGCCTTACCAATCAGGATGTTGATTTCCTGATCTAGGGATAATTTGCTATTTACCACTGATCCTGGATATGTAAAATGGTCTACCATCTTTAGTTCGGCGTCGTCAATAAAGATTGATGGTACCCCATGCTCACCTTGTGACATAATCTGTGTATTCTTTTTGCTAATTGTTAAACCAAATTCAGAACAAGCATTGGAGAATGCAGATAGTAGACATTGCAATTCTTCCTCAGAGTGGGTCGTAACTGCAGCATCATCTGCAAAAAGCAACTCTCTGATCAGTACCCTCCTAATTTTGGTCTTGGCCTTCAATCTCTGAGCATTGTAGAGTCCGCCATCTGAGCTTGAGTGAATGTATATACCACCATCCTGATCCCGAAAGGCATATTTCAGTAGAAGTGAAAAGTATATTCCAAAGAGGATGGGAGCTAGTACACAACCTTGCTTAACTCTACTCTTGATTTCAAACTCTTCAGAAGTTGAACCATCAAACTTGATTATACCCTTCATGCCTGTGTGGAACGATTCCACAATGGACAGAAGAGTTGGTGGGCAGCCAATCTTCTTTAGTGCCTTGAACGGACCCTCACGACTGACCAAATCAAATGCCTTTGTGAGGTCGATGAATGCAATAAACAGTGGTTGATTCTGTTCACGGCATTTTTCTTGCATCTGTCGCAATGAGAATATCATATCAATGGTAGACCGGTTCTGTCGAAAGCCACACTGTGATTCGGGGTAGACTTGATCTCCCAGGACTTGAAGTTTGCGCAGAACAATTCTGGCAAATACTTTTCCAACAATAAACAGAAGTGAGATACCCCTATAATTGTTGCAGTCGCTCTGAACGCCCTTCTGCTTGTACAGTGTTATGATGCTTGAATCTTTGAAATCCTGTGGAACTTGTCCTTCTCGCCAGCATAGCTCTATTAGCTGGTGGTTCTGTAGAGTGAGTGTGTCTTGCCCACTCCTGATAACCTCTATTGGAATCCCATCCTTATCTGGAGCCTTGACAGATGCAAATTAATTTATAGCACACTTAACTTCTGTTATGTGGAAAGTGTGTCCAGGTGGTCAAGAGTTGGTAGAGCCTCTATGACGTTGAAGGCATCATCCGCTAGTTTTTCTTAAGAGAGTTATCTTCTTCTTATCAATCAAGGGCTGCAGAGTCTCGCTGTTTGCCGCAAACCTGTCTTGCCTCTTATGATCCACAGTGCCGTAAACCCCTGCGGCAGTTTTATAAAGAGTTTCCTTAAGTTGACCCCCCTTTTCATTTACTGTATAATTTTCTGATGTATCAGTGAAAGCGTCTTAAAGTTGCTGTTAAAACTGAAAGCACTTTTCAGGATCGTGAGTGTTAATAATATTAATCCTGGGGCTAGATTTGTGTTTAGCTGTGTAGATTCTCTTTGCTCTCAGTCTAACCCTTACAACAACCAAAGAATGATCCGTATCACAGTCGGCACTGTGGTAACTTCGAGTCAATGATATATGGTTCAGATGTTGTCTCCGTGTGATGATGAAGTCCAGCTGGTGCCAATGGCCGGATCTTGGATGTTTCCATGTGACCTTATGCATCTCTTTTGTTTTAAAAACGGAGTTTGTAATACATAGGTCATTACTGGTGCAATGCTCCAGCAGCCTTTGCCCATTTTCATTCATGCGACAGATGTTGTATTTTCCAAGGCACACAGGCCATGAACTCGAGTCCTTGCCCACACGAGCATTGAAATCACCGAGCATATACATGTAGCCAGATTTTGGAACTGCCTTGATCACGGAGTCTAACTCCTCATAGAACGAATCTCTCACATCATCAGAGGAATCAAGTGTCGGTGCATATGCAGTAATAATGATGGCAAAACCACAAGAGGTTGCCAAGCGCAAGGATAATAGTCTTTCATTTCCTCCTGCTGGAATTTCAATCATTCCCAGTAGCGAATTCTTCACTGCAAAGCCCACACCGTGTTGCCTTTTTTCTGCCTGCTCTCTACCCTTCCAAAAAGGTGTAATTGTTTTCCCTGAGTGACCCTTCCTCAGCAAGGCGAGTCTCCTGCAGGCCAGCAATATCAATGTTAAGACGATTGAGTTCGGCATCAATCACAGCCGTTTTTCTCACATCGTCGATATTGGTCAAGTCAGTGGAAAATCCCGGACACGTGGTTCTCACGTTCCAGGTTGCATGCCGTAGCTTGAGGTTTCTATTTTTCTTTTTCTTTTTATCTGGTGCATTGGATTTACAGCCTGCAATTCAGATTTTGTCCTTAGCCCCAAGCACCCATTGAAGCAGGCAGGCTGTGACTGATCAGCACCCAATTGGCCGTGGGCTGCCCAGCTTGATTCGGGCGGTAGCTGATCGGTGACACTTGTAGGTGTCTCCCACCGTCAGAGGCAACGCGTGGCGCCCCATGTCTACGCCAATTGACAGAGACTTATAACCCGTAACAGTTGCCTCTCGCTTTGATTCCGAGACCAGTTAATACCAGGGATGGAGTTATTGCCTCTTCATAGCACAAAGCCTGGGCTAAAATATAGAGATCATGTGTTGCCCATGCAGCATGATCCCTCTCTCGGCCTGCCTAGTTCACTCCAGAGGAAAGGTAACAACCCTACATCTGGAACAAGACAAGCTGCAGAAGATGCCGGATCAGAAAAGCAATGCTCTAACTGTCCGCCTGTCGGAGCTTCGATCCTAGACCAGCCACCAACCAAGGCTTAGGGCCTGGTCTGCCCTGCCATGACATTTTGTCTTTAGGTTGCATTTCCTCGCACCAGGATACGGCTTGTACCCTCCCAATTGCACTCTTCCGCCCGAAGCCGTTGGCACAATGTTGGGTGTCGGGTTTGGTAAGCGCCGCCCAACGTTCGGCGCTAACAGAAAGCAGGTAGTACCGTCTACTGTTATACGGTAGCTCAGTCATATCTGTGTGTGTTTTATGTTTTACCACAGACAAGAGGTTACCTGTCAGCTGTTGACTGTACTAAACAGGGAGCCAGTTCAGTGCCAAGGGTGTGCAGAACACCAACGGAATCAATTGGCCCACACCTGTTTATTGGACGAGCCTGAGAGGCTCACAAGCAACGGTCGTTTAAGGAGGGCGATAGACGCTCTGCTTAGCAGAGGTGAGTTGATAGCAATCGTTCACACCATACTGGAAAAAAGGGTCACCCTTCTTAATATACACGCCGGCTCAATCACCGCTACAATCAGAGCATCCAGCCATCACCACTGTCGCTATTCTCTACATCACCCTATGAGTTCGTTGTGGCTCTGCTCACAACACCAACTGTGCTTATTATAGATTAATTGACTTTTATGTATTTCGTAGGAGCTTGTCTTGAAACTTATAATGCAGAGATACTGTTTGTTTACTTACAGATATATCTTCATGACAAACTAACACAAAAAATATGGACTGTTCTCAAGACTGATCGGGAAGAATACTGCACTGGTTGTGAGGAGGAACAGGCCAACCAGTTGGGTCACTACTGTCTGTTCTCAGATTTTGAGGACTTAACCGATGCCCATGTGGCGAGGGTTATGAAACATCATGTGACCACCAACGAACTCATCGCACTATTGTTCAATAAACTACGTCGAAATGGTACTCCAGTACAATCACCAGTGCAACAATCCGACACCACCTGCCACATCACCCATAAACCAAACCACCCCATACCTCCCTGATATGGGACCTCAATCTCAAACTTTGGACCTATCCAGCCGTCATCGCCTCATCCCTTAGAGTTAGTCGACCCTCTATACGTTTTGGCTGCGTTATTATACGAACGTTGCATGTATGTTATGCTCAGTGTTCTGGTTTCTTTATGAAATATGTTTGTACGGCTGTTTTATCATTCATTTGTTAGTTTCTGTTGTTTTATGAAATATGTCTTTATGGCTCTGTTTTATCATTCATTTGTTTGTTATTTTGTTGTTGTTAAGGGTGTACTACAAGAAGACCACTGATCACTATATAACACCTGTCGTAGTATTCCCTGGTTAGAGGGGAGGATACTATCACACCTTTAATAACGGGATAGAGGCATTCTGGGAATACGATCAATCTCAGTCTACAGTCCCCTCCAGCCCTTGGATTCCTGTCTCTCTCACTATCAACCATGGGACTATATCCCTTTCACCTCTCGCCCAGAACACATGACACAACTCTGGTATCTACACATATTGACTAGATGGTATACTGTACAAGATGAATGTCAACAACAAAGATGTCCATGAAAGAATCCTGGCAACCGCCAGGCCATAGAAGATATGGCTATTTGGAGTACCCTCAGGCCGTCTTAATCATCACTGTACACAGAGCACGATACCACATGGCTAAGGAGGTCACTCATCTTCTCACTCAGCGTCGAGCGTCTCTGGCTAGGTGTAGACTCAGCTGGACTGACTAGCGAATAGAGGTAGTGACTCCGAGTTGCTTGGGTACGAGATGACGTCTGAATAACATCTCGGTAGACGTTTCGGAGGCCAATCAACTAAAGGTTCACTAGTAAGGCTGGTGATAGATAACTGTTCGTGGCAGCCACAGTATAACAAAGTTCATGTTCACTGAGATAGCTGGTGACCCCTATAGTTATCAAGATTACTATCACCGGTCCTATAAGCACTTGGAGTTGGCAAAAAGTCACTGACTATGATCAAGTGGCCTCTTTCACTCAGAGTAAATACCTGCAGCCGGTGACACTGTAGCTAATGTCACCAATATTCCTACCATGAAGTGTTAGACCGTTCCAGGAACACCAGGCCATCCGGACGTAAAGGAGGATGTAGTTCTACCCTAATAGTTGGGCTAGTGGGTCACAATGTCAGAATGGTCACATACTCGAGGACAATATACTCTACCGTGCGTAGCCATCATAATACCAGGTGAATTGACTGAAGATCAACTTATAGACCGACGACGGGGAATGGAATGTGGCGTAGTTGAGACTTCGCTGCGACGTGGTGCTGTGTAGAAGCGTCACCTCACGTCACGCATGTAAACTAGCAATGCTACCACCGTCACCATGTCATCTCTCTCTAGTCCCGTCAAATAGGTCTCTCACAAGGTAGAACCTTTATAGGGAGGAAATTCGAAAGGGGGGGGGGGGATGCCGTTCTGAACATATGGTAAAGGGGGAGGGGACATGGGCCAAAATAGGTTGAGAACCACTGGTTTAGAAACACAAAAATGTCATGTTGTCCTTCACAGACTATTGCGTTCAACCGCAGGTTGATTTGTTAGGCAATTGTACGTTCTGTTGTTTGCCACTGCTGTCTGAAAGAGAAGTCAACTTTAAAGTCCTGCCAACCGGTGTTGGGGATTGGTGGGGGGAGGGGGTCTATGAATGTGATCCTATGGTAATCAAAGAAATGGCAATAACAAAATTGTGATTGATAAACTGAATGCCAAGATAGAATGAGGTAACATGTTAGGGGGCGATCTTGAGAAAACATGAACTTAAGGTCAACGTCATTTTCATCATCCACTTTTGGTACATGGAATGTCAGAACACATAGCTTGAATGGAGAACTAGATAATATCAAGAAAGAAATGGAAAGAATGCAGATAAATATATTAATGAATAGTGAAAAACGATGGCCAGGTGCAGGGGAAAATGTTTAGATAAGTATAGAATTATTAACTTAGCAGGGAAGGTCTACAAAAGCGGAGTTGGCATGATTTTGGAACAAATGGGTGCTAGGATAGTTCCAGGATTTTGGACAATCTCAGATAGAGTATTATTAGTGAATCTCCGTGGTAAACCTCTGAATATTAACATAATACAAGTATATGCGCCAACAGCAGACTGTAAAGAAGAAGATTTAGATATATTTTATGACTGAATTAGACATGGCCGAGGACCAGTGTAAAAATTGTGAAATGACTGTCATCCTCTGGGATTTCAATGCCAAAGTAGGCAACGAAAAGATGAGTGGTTTGACTGGTGGCTATGGACCTAGGTGATAGGAGTTAGAGAGGTGACAGATTAATAGGCGAAATGAGCAGGACAAACACTGGCCTGGTAAAGTCAAGACTTGCATGCACTGTTTTTTTTTTTTCGCGCTGGCGAAAGACCATGCAAGTTTATGGGGTTTATATAGACAAATATCATAATTAGAGGAAATGTCATCTATATAGGGTGTATTTTTAATGACTGTGCTGTGTTTGAAAATATTGCCGGTCCAAGATTTGTATTCACACACTGTAAAGCTCATGCAACATAATTGGTAAATACAAAACTTGGACCGGCAATATTTTTATAACACTGCATAGTCATTAAAAGATTTGTAAATTTCATTCATTTTGAACAAATAGTTCTCTCCTCTCTCTCTCTCTCTCTCTCTCTCTCTCTCTCTCTCTCTCTCTCTCTCTCTCTCTCTCTCTCTCTCTCTCTCTCTCTCTCTCTCTCTCTCTCTCTCTCTCTCTCTGCCAAATGGTGCATTCCATTCTAATCGACCTGTCAAAGAGCCGCATGTAGGTAGATAGAGAAGAGAGGAGGAGAACTAAGGAATAGGAGTAAGAGAGGATAGATATAACATCCCTATCGAGGACATAGGGAATAGAAGGGACAGAAGCAGCAGGGAGAACTGTGAACAGTTCTCCGACTGGACACGCACGTGTCATAAAAGAGGACACGGTAGGACGTGATCAGGAGTTACCCAGAATAGAGTGGGGAAACCATTACCACGAGGAGTATCCATTAATAGGGGTAACTCTAGAATAGTAATCTATTGACAAGCCACTAAACGCGTGCTGGAATACCGAGCACGCAAAACTGCTGACGCACGAAGGGTCATCAGCTCGTGGCTGGACACGCCACGAAAGTCAAGCAGACGGGGACATGACAGCGTAGGAGACAGATCGTAGTATTCGCTCTGAATACTGTGTGGTTTATAGGACAGTAGAAGTAGTGGTGACTTAGACTTAGATTAATACAGTAGATACTACCATAGATAACGTTATAACATAATATTGTCATGATGTATATGATCCATGTAGCTATCAGCTCTCGGAGCTGCTGTGTAACGAGTCCAGAATAAATTGATATCCTTTTGTACGACGTACGAGTTATCATTCGTGTGGTGCAAAAGAAGAATCCATGTGTGCCTGTCAAAGCTAGGTTGCTGACAGGCAGGATTATATTTGGTGTCAGAAGTGGGATCTGAACCCACGCCCACAACAGTGGACTGCGGCCTGAACGGAATTCTCATGCGATATTATACCACCAAGAACCATGAAATTCAGCAGACCGCTGCTACCTTTAAAACACCGACAAACCGTGTTAAAGATTGCACACGAATCACCGTTTGCTGGACATTTGGCTTATGACAAAACCAGAGCCAGAATTCTAATGCATTTTTACTGGCCAAAATTTTGTAATGATATCAAATCTTTTTGTCGTTCATGTACCATTTGTCAACAGTTAGTGAGAAAGGGAAAGCATGTAACAGCTGAGGCTCCAACCATCAACATTGGCCTCTAGACCGTTTGAAAGTGTAGCAGTGGATATTGTTGGACCCCTAGATCAGGTGTCGAACAAAGGAAACCGATTCATATTAACTCTGGTGGACCTATGTTCAAGATGGGTTGAGGCGGTAGGCCTAAAATATATTACCTCCAGAGATGTAGCTAATGTATTTTTGCACCTGTTTTCCCTATTCGGATTCCCTAGAACCATTTTATCAGATCGGGGAACTCAGTTTATATCGGCTGCGACGCAAGCCCTTACAAAAATGTTAGGCATTAAGCAACATGTCACAACCGCCTATCATCCTGCCAGCAATGGGATCATAGAAAAGATTAACGGGGACCTGAAACACATGCTGGCAAAGGTGACAGCAGAGAACCCATCGGATTGGGATACACTGTTACCAGCAGTGCTGTTCGCCTATCGAGAAATTCCGCACTCAAGTACGGGTTTCTCTCCATTCGAATTAGTTTATGGGGCGAACCCACGTGGACCCCTAACTATTTACCATCAGCTAATCACTGATACATCAGATAGTCCAACCCCTGTAACATCTTACGAGATGGTAACAGAAACACGCGACAAAATTATGAAGGCGTGTGTAATAGCCAAGTCATCTTTGGAGAGAAAAGGACAGATCTACCGTCCATTATGCCAACAAAGGTGCCAAAACCATACACCTCGAACCTGAACAGGAGGTGCTACTTCTATTACCAGATAAACGTAACTTATTGTTAACTTCATGACAAGGGCCATTCAAAGTGGTATGAAAGATATCATATGTCGATTATGAAATATCGATAAACCAAAAATTAAAGATATTTCATATCAACATGCTGAAGCCTTACTTTTCACGACAAGAAGAATAGATGACAGACGAACAGAATACATCTACACCAAACAACCAGACGACAGACGTACATAACGCAACTACACTAGTTAGTGTGACAGATGACGACGACATCGCAGTTACACATAGTCAGCAAACAGAATACGCACTTAGTACCACCACAGTACTGAATCAGATAGAGGACGACGACATGGAACTACCAGTTCCGACAGTTGACATGACTACGACTATCGATAGCATACGGATAGAACCAAAACTCACAGACGAGCAAAGACGACAAATAATATCATTAGTAACAGAATACAGAGACATTTTTCCGACATTCCAGGTAGAACTGACAGGATGGAACACTCCATTATTCTGTCCGACCACACCCCTATCAAATGCCGACCTTATTCCATCCCTTTAAGTTACAAGGAAAAACTCGACAAGGAAATCCTTAGTCTGGAGTCGAGTGGAATAATCCAAAAGTCGCAGTCAGAATATTCTTTTCCCATTGTCTTGGTGAAGAAAAAGGACTCAACTATTCGCCTCTGTGTCGATTATCGAAAATTAAATAATGTCACCAAGGTAGACGCAGAGCCGATTCCATCTTGCGAAGATCTGTCTCAACATGTCAACTTCCAGAATCTTTTCTAAACTCGACCTAACGAAGGGATATTGGCAAGTCCCAATGCACAAACTTTCGATTCATCTAACTGCATTCTCAACACCCTTAGGTCTTTATGAGTGGCGATTCCTTCCTTTTGGCCTTCGTAATGCTCCAGCCACTTTTGTTCGACTCACTAGGGATCTTCTTCATTGAGTAACGAATACGGAGACGTACATTGACGATATATGTGGTCATACGGCAGACTGGACAACACATCTACAGAAACTGCGACATATCTTCGATAGATTGAGATTATTCGGTCTTACTGTGAAACCAGCAAAAGTTGAGTTGGGTCTGGAAGAAATTGACTTCCTTGAGCATACCATCACAAGAGGCCAACTTAAGACAGATGATAAAATTGTCACTAAAATTTTAAATCTAACAATGCCAACGACCAAGAAGCAAATTAGAAGCTTACTTGGTCTAGTAAATTATTACAACAAGTTCATACCTAATTTAGCTGAGATTACCAGCGTCTTTTCGAATGTATTGAAATCATCTGTAAAACTGAATGTAAAAGATGCAGATTTAATTGATGCATTATCAAAATTAAAACAGATGTTTAGCGTTGTACCAATATTGCGCTTACCTAATCCAAGCCTTACGTATTTTCTCCGTACAGACGCAAGAGCTATATCCATAGCTGGTGTACTAGGCCAATTCCATGATGAAATCTTCCACCCAATCATGTATGTAAGCCGGAAAATTACACCTGCTGAGTCGAGGTATGAAGGCTCTGAATTAGAAGCCTTAAGCATAATCTATTGTGTCCGTAAACTTCACCGATTCTTAGCGGGCACTCATTTTGTCATCGAAACTGATAATTCCCCTCTTACAGTTATGGAGTCTGGAGTCCACAAAAATAACAGAATCTATAGGTGGTCTTTGATTCTCCAGAACTACTCGTTCACTATCAAACATATAAAAGGAAAGATGAACTTGCTTGTGGACACTCTCAACAGACCTTCTCAGATCGAGATACCCGATTTACCCGAGAAGAGCGATTCTACAGCACCTCATTCATTGACACTTTAGCTAATTTGTGTCCAGAATGGTGAATTATAGACACTTTTGTGCTCTTAGAATTGTGAATCGCCTTACATTGACTAGCATGAACTGTGTCATTACGAGTGAGAAAGGACAGACACGTGATATGTCTACACCATCATCATATTCTATATGTAATCAGTGAGTAGGACTGTATTCAAACTTTACATAGGACGAGCGAGTATAGATCAGACATTGTCTATATTATTCTACTTCAAGGAAATTCAACAGAGAACGCGACTCCAACAACGCACCTGGAAGTAATTAATTTATTAATGTATAGTTAGAAATGTATATGATATGTATCATAACATGTTTTTATGACAGTTGAATTTAATATCATAACTTTCTTAGTTGTAATAGAATGTTCAAAACCATCCCTATAAAATTTTTGTTTAATAAGAAATTATTAACATTTAAGAGTTAAACTTCATCCACACTAATTTAGTAATTCATATATGTTAAATCATTAGATGTACTCTTGAACTTAGTAAACACAACATTAATCCATCATCATTTAAACACATTTTCATATAGTTTAGTTAAATGAACATGATTTAAATTTATACCTTCATTTAGAATTTATAACATCATATTTAGAAACACACATTAAGGTAACTAACACATTTCACCCCATTTTATTCATTTAGTTAGATTACTGCCCTTAGTTAGCATAGCTCAGCACACCAACTTAGATTAGATTAAGTATAGTAATCATTACTCTCAGGATTGGTAGTAAATGATCCTCATAACCATGTCTATTTTTGTACAGAAATGACCCGTGCAAAAATACCGCACAGTCATTTGGCTCTAAAACTTTTGTAAACCGAGCCACCAATTTATTGTAAATATATTTTTCATTCATTTTCTTTTCTACAACAGTATTTTAATGACATAACGCCTTTTTAAACCAGTGTGGAATGAAAGCGTGAATGTAGGAAGTATGAAAGTGAATGAGTGAATGAAATAAATACAGAAGAATGATACATTTTGCGGATTGTTTGCCGCAGAACACGAGTTTTTGTAATTCGTCCGTGTCAATGTGTGTAACACAATGTGTCGTTCGTTTTATCCGTGTTGTTGCCATACTTACAGGAAACATATTTTAAGCTTCCTAAACCGGCCAAGTAGTCATAAATCAGCCTTACACACTCGTTTGTGACTACAGTAAACCGTTTTATGGCGCTTGAAAGATAACATACATGTAAATTATAGACATACACACATGTTGGTAATTTAAGCACACATTAGTTAAATACAAACACGCAACCAATCAGGAAAACTAACAGATAAAGATGCAAACATCATTACTTGCAAAGGGGCATAACTACTCTAAACAGGGGACACTAACAGACTTTCGAAACCCTAGTGTAACACTGAAATATTTCTTCACAAGCGGAAGCTAGATAGGTGAACATTGGCGCACAGAGCATGTATACATGTTGGAGTAAATATTATATGGGAGCATGAATATAATTCATGTATTGTACCCATAATAGGGACAATTTGTTTGGGTTGTCAGTTAAATTGACAATTAGAGGGGTAGGTCTATGAAGACAACGGCTCCGGGTCACACAACTCCCAAGAAATATAATGTTAGAATGAGCAAGGGCTCTAGCCAACTGTACTAATGTGGTGTGATAATCAATAGCCAAGTGAAGTGATACAACAGTGTTACATTGGAAAGTAGAGGTCTTGTGCTATACCCAGAACATAGATAGCAAGCTCATGCAGCCTTTGACAAAATTAGACAGCCTAATTTTTTTTCTAGATAACCACCTGCGTTACACCCATAAGCTAAAAGCTTGCTAACGCAACACAGACGGAGGGAGAGCCTGTCAAAGAGCCGCATGTAGGTAGATAGAGAAGAGAGGAGGAGAACTAAGGAATAGGAGTAAGAGAGGATAGAGATAACATCCCTATCGAGGAAATAGGGAATAGAAGGGACAGAAGCAGCAGGGAGAACTGTGAACAGTTCTCCGACTGGACACGCACGTGTCATAAAAGAGGACACGGTAGGACGTGATCAGGAGTTACCCAGAATAGAGTGGGGAAACCATTACCACGAGGAGTATCCATTAATAGTGGTAACTCTAGAATAGTAACCTATTGACAAGCCACTAAACGCGTGCTGGAATACCGAGCACGCAAACCTGCTGACACACGAAGGGTCATCGGCTCGTGGCTGGACACGCCACGAAAGTCAAGCAGACGGGGACATGACAGAGTAGGAGACAGATCGTAGTATTCGCTCTGAATACTGTGTGGTTTATAGGACAGTAGAAGTAGTGGTGACTTAGACTTAGATTAATACAGTAGATACTACCATAGATAACGTTATAACATAATATTGTCATGATGTATATGATCCATGTAGCTATCAGCTCTCGGAGCTGCTGTGTAACGAGTCCAGAATAAATTGATATCCTTTTGTACGACCTACGAGTTATCATTCGTGTGGTGCAAAAGAAGAATCCATGTGTGCCTGTTAAAGCTAGGTTGCTGACACGACCCCCCCCCTCCCCCATTTCTTTAACATAAATATCTCATATAATAATCATCATCATCAAGTGCCCTGCTAGCTGGCGTAGGCGTTCATGACACTACACAGATCTCGGTCTTTGGTGTTCTGGATCAACTCTCCTATGATATTCCTCCATGCCACCGTCTCAATCCATCCAGCATCATTTCTCTTGATCTGCCTCTGAATCTTTTCCCCTCGATCTTTCCAGTTGTCACGATGTTCTCCAATGCCTATCTTTTCATCACATGACCGAAGAAAGCTGTTTGTCTCTTTCTTATTGCTGTACATTATGTTCTAGTTAAATTAGCCTGTTTCAGGCAACGAAGTGACTATTCGCAATAGAATTACGAATAAAGATAAATTTTATTCGCAATCGAATTGTTCCGGCTGGTCACGTGATTATGTCCAGCCCCGGAAACCCTGGCTGGTCATGACGTACGTGATGTCATCGGGACATGTGTGTGACTATATTATAAATTTTTGTTTATCTATTATCGTGTCCTCAGTAGTATTGTGGTAAATGTCTCCGCCCGTCACGCGGGAGCTCGGGGTCCGATTTCCATCCGGGGAGGCGATATATATATATATATATATATATATATATATATATATATATATATATATATATATATATATATATATATACACACACACACACACACACACACACACACACACACACACACACACACACACACACACACACACACACACACACACCCATGGGTCACACATACTCTATGGGTCTGAATCCTGGACCCTGTACTCAAGACAGGAAAGGAAGTTGAATTCCTTCCACATGAGATGTCTGAGACGTATACTGGGCATAACATGGGAAGACCACATAACAAACAAACAGGTGCTTGAAAGAGCAGATACTACCACAGTGCACACCCTCCTCAAGCAGAGACGCCTCCGGTGGCTGGGCCACGTATCTCGAATGGAGGATGAACGTATTCCCAAAGATCTCCTTTACGGAGAACTAGCCACAGGAAAGAGGCCAACCGGAAGACCCCAAATGCGATATAGGGATGTGTGTAAACAAGATATGAAAACCATTGGAATAAATCCAGACACGTGGGAGAGAGTTGCAACAGACATATGCTCCTGGAGAAGAGATGTACGAAACGGGCTGGTGCTCTTTGAGCGCAATCTGATCCAACAAATTGAGGATAGGCAGCACAGGCTCAAAACGCAGTCACTTACTGCGGGACTTGCCTCGTCTTACAGATGCTGAAACTGTGACAGGGATTGTCATTCTCCCATTGGACTATACAATCATCAGCGGTGCTGCCAGGTACCTCCCAAGCGGCACAACTCTATAGTCCTTCAGGACTGAAAGAGGCCTCCTACTACTACTACTACTACTACTACTACTACTACTACTACTACTACTACTACTACTACTACTACTACTACTACTACTACTACTACTACTACTACTACTACTACTACTACTACTACTACTACTACTACTACTACTACTACTTACGACTACTTACTACTACTTACTACTACTTACTACTACTTACGACTACTTACTACTACTTACTACTACTTACCACCACCACCACCACCACCACTACTACTACTACTACTACTACTACTACTACTACTACTACTACTACTACTACTACTACTACTACTACTACTACTACTACTACTACCGACTACTACTACTACTACTACTACTACTACTACTACTACTACTACTACTACTACTACTACTACTACTACTACTACTACTACTACTACTACTACTACTACTACTACTACACACATATTTTTCCCCATTTTTTTCCCCAGCAATTAATTAGGTGAAAGCTACTTTTTAATGAAAAATATTAAACATTAGGAAATAAAATATAGAACTGAAGAAACTCGAAACTTGTGAATAAAGTGTGCTCCATGGATCTGCGGAAGCTGCCGGGGCTTGGGGGGGGGGGGGGGGGGTGCATTATAACTCTATCTGAAATACACCAGTATCCATTCATAGATTTGGCTGTTTTTTCATCAAATATTATTCCTACACCTTTTTCATGTGTGTCCCCTCCAGAATAAATTATTGTGTGTTTGTCGGTTATAATTTTGCCAGATCCCTTCCATCTCATCTCACTTATGCCTAGTATATTCATTTTCATGTTTTCCATTTCTCTTAGAACATTGTTTAACTTTCCTAGCTCATTTAATGTCCTAACATTCCATGTTCCTACTCTAAATTTATTTAGTTTAGTTAATAGTTTTAGTTTTGCCATCAGTAGCTGGATGACGGTCTGGTGTCACCTGTGGCTCATGACTGTCCCTACCGGACGAGGATGTCCTAAGACAGCCATTAACGTCGTTCACTATATCTGAAATGTGTGTCACCATGAAATCTTGGGAAGATAATGTGGTGGTTTCCCCTTGCCTTCCACATTCACATGGTAGTCTTTTAACTCTGCCTTTGACAGCCATTTCCAACTGTCAGGACAAGTGAGTGCCCTGCTCTGCTCAGCTGCAGAGTTGTCCACTTATTCCGGTGGATACTCGGTCCCCAGAGCTGTGTTAGCCACACCGTGGTGTGTTTCCATCCTCTACCACGTGGAGGTACAGTTGGGATTTTCCCTTCCTAAAGTTATGGTCTATGACCAAAACTCTCCAGTACTTTTAGAGGACTAAATGCTCCTAGGTATTTAAAATTATCCACTTGGTTAAGAATTTGTCCTTCTATTTCTATGTCACATTCTGGTGTCACCATTTTCTTTGATATCACCATTGTTACTGTTTTCTTGATATTCAAGGAGAGTCCGTTCTTTGCACTCTCTGTTATCACAATGTCTTACAATTGTTGAAGCTCTTTAGCATTATCCGCCACCAATACTGTGTCATCTGCATAGCGTATATTATTTATATTATAACCTCCGATTCGTATTCCTGGCGTCTCTTTGATCTCTCTCATTATTACTTCGCTATATTGGGAAAAGAGATCCGGTGACAAGACACACCCCTGTCGTACTCCTAGCTTTATCTGTTCGTAACTTCTCTCTTTATTTCTCATTTTAATTGCTGCTACTTGGTTCCAGTAAACATTCTTTATTATTCTTGCATCTTTCCCATCAATGTTGATATCTTCCAACATATATAATACATCATACAATTCAACTGCGCATGCATTTTCCTAGTTGCTTAGAGCATATTTAAAAGATCATAATAACATGATAGTAATTATTAGTAATGCCTTGATTAATCATTCCCCGCCCCCCTCCTGGATATCCTTTACAAGACATTGCAGTCAATACCAGCATTTTTCATATGCTGTTGATGTCTTGGCAATTTTTACTTCAGTAGTGTGACATTGTTTTCTGAACGACCGTCTCACATACCCTCCGTAAGCAACCAACGCGATGCGATCCACTGCCGAATCTCGCGCAGCTGTTTCGTTCGAGAGTATATGGGATTACGAACAACGTCCTTAAACCCTTCGCCAGGGAGACAGACTGATTGATCACTATACTTAATAAGTATGTTCAAGCATTCTGCGGAATTACAAGATATTTAAATGAAAAACAATTAAATAAGCAATGAAAAGGGGACAAAAACATCTAATATTGTTACAAGGGAAATTACTCGCATAAAAAAATAAATAAATATTACACTAGCGTTAATAATAAGAACTAAATTAGAATTCTATAATATTTATTTATAAATAAAAGGAGTAACTCATAAGTAAATTTTATTAATCGAAAATATAATAAAATTAGATTTCTTATAGAAAATGTTTTTAATATTCAAATACTTACATTTTATAATCATCTTTTTAGTTATATATTTATTTCTAAAATGTTATTTGTACACTTTCAATGTAGGAGGTATTAGTTTAAATGATGAATTTATTTTTTACTGGCCTTTCAGAGGGCCACAAAAAGTGTACAGGAAATTAACCACACACATTCCTCTCTTGTTCACAACATATTCATTCATTCATTCAGTAGCATGTCCTTTGCGGAACCTGGCTCCCATAACAACCTTACCGAAAACTCTAGATTATAAGCAAGATATCCCGTGTCCGATACACCCATCTGGAGATCATCCGCCACATCCAAACTAGAATCAATTCTGGAAATAAGATATATTATGCACTACAACATCTACTAAAATCAAATGCGCTATCTCGAAACACCAAAATCACAATATACAAAACACTGATCAGACAAGTTGTGCTGTATGGCTCTGAAACCTGGAGTACAACGAAAGGAGACGAAGCCTTGTTACAAACCTTTGAGAACAAAGTTTTAAGACGCATCTTTGGACCCGTTAGGGATACACAAAGTGGAGAGTGGAAAAGAAGAAGTAACAAAGACATTTATGATCTGTTTATGTCCCCGCTAATCACTAGTATCATGAAGGCTAAGAGACTACAATGGCTGGGGCATATAGAAAGAATGGAAGATAATAGGGAAACAAAACTCGCTGACACTCAGGAAATAAATGACCGTAGACCCCGAGGTAGACCAAGAAGACGGTGGAGAGATAATGTATATACAGACCTACAAGCACTTGAAATCAACGACTGGCAAGAGAAGGTCAACCAGAGAGACGAATGGAGACGGATTGTATCTGCAGCAAAGAACCTCAATGGCTCGGAATGCTGAAGAAGAAGAAGAAGAAGAAGAAGAAGAAGAAGAAGAAGAAGAAGAAGAAGAAGAAGAAGAAGAAGAAGAAGAAGAAGAAGAAGAAGAAGAAGAAGAAGAAGAAGAAGAAGAAGAAGAAGAAGAAGAAGAAGAAGAAGAAGAAGAAGAAGAAGAAGAAGAAGAAGAAGAAGAAGAAGAAGAAGAAGAAGAAGAAGAAGAAGAAGAAGAAGAAGAAGAAGAAGAAGAAGAAGAAGAAGAAGAAGAAGAAGAAGAAGAAGAAGAAGAAGAAGAAGAAGAAGAAGTAGAAGAAGAAGAAGAAGAAAATCAGTAATAGAGGCACTCTTGTCTGGGAACTTACAAGTTCTAATGACACTACTTTCTGAACTTAGCAGTCAGCATAAAGTCATCATACAGTGGATACCACCCCTCTGTGGAGTACCCGGAAACGATAGAGCTGATCGATTGGCTAAGGAAGGAGCAAAAGAAGAACAGCCTGATGTGCCCATTACATTCCACCAAAAGAAAAGAATGATCAAATCAGTCAGAAGGCCACCAAACCCTGCTCAAGACGACTAGCCACGTTATGGACAGACCAGAACAGGTAATTATTCTGCGCCTCAGTACAGGACACAATAGATTGCGCAACCACATGTATACAAAATTCAAGATTGGTGACTCAGCCATGTGCACAAGTGGTTTGGCGTCGCAGACAGCAGAGCACATACTCCAGGACTTGCCCAAACTACAACATATCCAGGCGAACCTTCTGGCCTAGAGAGACAACAGTGGAAGATAAACTCTATGGACCGCTGAGTGAACTAACAAAGACTGTTAGATTCATACAGAGACAACATTGCAGTTATAGACATATTTCCAGCGAACGAAAGAAGAAGCAGAAGAAGAAGTCGTTTAATTTCTTTCATTGTGTCACAATTGTTGGTAATCAATGACCCAAGATATTCAAAATTTTCCACCACCTCCAATTTTTCCTCATTAACATATATTTCTTTCTCCATAGTAGTTTTATCTATATGCATTATCTTTGTCTTTGCTATGTTAAGATATAAGTTGTGATTTTCACTGTTCAATTGGGTTGAGGCCATTAGGTTTTCTATACCATTCTGTGTTGTGGATAGCAATACTGTATCATCAGCATACCGAATCTCTGGTTTGTCATTACCACCGATATTTAGGGCATCATATAGCTCCCTGTTTATATCATCTCTTACATTTCTCATTATATTTTCAGCGTACAGGTTAAACAAATAGGGGGACAGCACACAGCCCTGACGGACTCCTTGCTTGATGTCAAAGCAATCTGATGTCTCGCCATCTATTCTAACCGCTGCTTGTTGGTCTAGATAGAGCATTGTTATGAGTTGTATTACATGTGAATAGTAGAGGATGTTGGGAACGAGGGAGTTTGAGGGATGATCTGAGAGGGATGTTGAGGGATGCCGCTGCATGACTCGTGGTGGGTTGTGGCCTGGATCATTCCTCGTTTTGTGTTTTCCGAGATCGATATGTTTTGTTGTTGATGTGTTTTGTCTGTGGGTTGTTAAAATGGATGTAAATTATGCGTGACAGATGTTGATATTAATCAGATAGCCGTTATATGAACATGTCGCCTGACCCTAGCATTACTCTGTATTGTTCATACCCCCAGCTGTTGTTTTACAAACGGTCGCGGGGAAAAGCATTCATTAAGTCCCCGTGTGTATTGATGTCGGCAGCTGTCCATTAACAACTAATGTGATGATTATCACATAACAGATGTTGCAACACTCGGCAAGCTCAACAATGAAGAATACCAATATGTGTATATGAACAATACCAACGGGCGTATCCTCGCCGTTATGAATGAGTCGGGCGGGGTGGTCAGGTGAGTTCAGGGTCGGGTGAGGTGGTCAGGTGAGTGCAGGGTCGGGCGACAGGACGGTAGGGCAGGGTCGGTCGGACCAGGCGGGTTCGAACCTAATAAAAATACATGACATGGATAGGTAGGTGGTGGAAGAAATATTGGTTATGTTTGTTAATTATTTGTGATGCTGACAGCTGGTTCGTCATAGGGATGTCATCAGTGTATAACAGCGGTGTCTAGTTGCCGCCATTGCGCTTGACAGGTTCGAATGCTACTGTGTGGTGGAGTAGTGGGCAGTGGTCGAGTGTGTAACGGGGCTAGGTGGATTCATTGGCGAGCCATTATATCATATCCTATCAGAAAGAAAAGGTTCATTATTTATTGTGTACCAACAACAGACAGCTGGGAAAAAGAACAATTACATTAACGCGCGACCTACTCATAAACCCACAGATAGGTGCGTCGACAAGTCAGTATCTTTGTCTTTTTACTCAGCAGAGTAACATATTGCACACGATACAAAATTTGTATAAAACATGAATCAACTCTGTTGTTAACCCTATACAGTCAAACTAATCACACTCGTGAGTACAAGTCGTCAAACCAACGGTCATCACCTGTAAAACCATCTGAGTTCTACAACAGATTTTGAAACAACATCGGCTTGGTAAGTTGACTTTACTATTACTCGATTGGGTAATTGCTATTCCACTCTATCTATACTATAATTCAGCAGTATGTATATGACGAGAAACGGTGAAATATACCAGACAATATATGGTATAACCTATTGTTTGTGGATTGTGCTTTTAGATAAGGGTGGGGCGGCTCAGGTGTTGAGAATAAAAATTTTCAGTGTAATTGAGCTAGATACTGACAGTCAAAACAACCAATTAAGTGTAATTGAGGCAGAAGGTAATCTGGCTAAAGGAAGCATCAACATACGGAAGTCCCCCAATGGAACAACGCAGAGAAAATAAATAGTTGCAACTATTAGCAGGTGGCGCTATTGTGTTCTGTTGATAATTTTATATTGGTTAGAGCTACATGGGGTATTCTAACATGTGTAGTATTGTACCGTGTGGTGGGTTGGTGGGCACCGTAAAGTAATGCGGGTGCCTGTGCCATACCACGTATGCCGTTATTGGGACATTGTTGTGAGCCTTGAGTGCTAGTGATATGATAGGACTGGGTGGCTGCTGCGTTTCTTCCTGGCTACTGAGTCGGGCTTGTGTCAATGATAGCGCTAGTGGTATTGGTGTTTATAACAACACCATGTGTAGGACTTTGATCTTTTATGGTGTTTACAACCTTTATTTCCACTTATTATATCATTAATATTTTATCCACTCTATTAGTTTCTCTCCGCTTTCATGTCTTCAACCTAAACCATATTGTCCCACTATAGCCTCCGTGTTCCCCTCTCCTACTTGTGGCTTAATCGACTCAGTATTATTGTTATTTCGGGTGGTCCGATTTGAACTAGCACCCTTTCTACTTCAACGTAACAGCATTGTCTTTCTTCATTACTACTACTTGTTGTTGTTGCATAGACTTTATAATATTGATATCTATCTGAAATATACAACCAACAGGCCACACCGCTCCAATATGAGTCACGTCTCCAGCTCTCTTTCTCTCTCTCTCCAGCTCTCTCTTCTCTCTATCTCTCTCTCTACTTCTCTCTCTCTCTCTCTCTCTCTCTCTCTCTCTCTCTCTCTCTCTCTCTCTCTCTCTCTCTCGCTCGCTCGCGATATCTTTCTCTTTCTGTCATATCGTATGTATTTATATCATTCATTGGTACCTTGCCGTCTTGACAGACGATAATTTGTGCTTTAAAAAGGCATAATAACTTTTACCTATGGCGGTAGCGATTGTGACTGATAAGGCCAATTTGCGCTGTATATGTCCGTTCACAGCGGGTGCACGTGAACACGTGGTCATTTCTACCATCATGCACCATCTTACGTCTCACACGCCCGGTGTGTGACTTATCTGCAATAATTTTCTTTTTGTCTTTATTCCATTTCTGATGTTTGCCCTCCATGCAACACGTTCAGCGGCGACTTGCTCCCAATGTGCATTATCAATGCCTGTATCAATCATGTCCCGCTTACACACATCTTTGTATCATAGTAGAGGCCGACCCTGAGATCTCTTACCCATCTGTAATTCACCAGAAAGATGTCCTTTGGTATTCTACCATCATCCATCCTCCTAAGATATCCTATCCATCTAAGTCTACGAAGACTGAGCATGGAATAAACCGTCACACAACCTGATCTTTCCAATACTTCAGTATTTGTGATTTTGTCTTGCCACTTAATACCAAGAATTCTTCGCAGACACCGCATATGAAAGCTGTTTAAACGTTTCTCTTGGTGTGAGTAAATTGTCCAGGTGTCACTGCCATAAAGAAGAGTACTAAGGATACAGGCTTGATAGACAAGGACTTTTGTTTTGGCAGTAAGCTTCCTGTTCTCCCATACTCTTTTTCTTAACCTGTTCATTGTTGTTGCTGCCTTACCAATCAGGATGTTGATTTCCTGATCTAGGGATAATTTGCTATTGAATCTGTGTATTCTTTTTTTTCTACGAAGACTGAGCATGGAATAAACCGTCACACAACCTGATCTTTCCAATACTTCAGTATTTGTGATTTTGTCTTGCCACTTAATACCAAGAATTCTTCGCAGACACCGCATATGAAAGCTGTTTAAACGTTTCTCTTGGTGTGAGTAAATTGTCCAGGTGTCACTGTAATAAAGAAGAGTACTAAGGACACAGGCTTGATAGACAAGGACTTTTGTTTTGGCAGTAAGCTTCCTGTTCTCCCATACTCTTTTTCTTAACCTGTTCATTGTTGTTGCTGCCTTACCAATCAGGATGTTGATTTCCTGATCTAGGGATAATTTGCTATTTACCACTGATCCTGGATATGTAAAATGGTCTACCATCTTTAGTTCGGCGTCGTCAATAAAGATTGATGGTACCCCATGCTCACCTTGTGACATAATCTGTGTATTCTTTTTGCTAATTGTTAAACCAAATTCAGAACAAGCATTGGAGAATGCAGATAGTAGACATTGCAATTCTTCCTCAGAGTGGGTCGTAACTGCAGCATCATCTGCAAAAAGCAACTCTCTGATCAGTACCCTCCTAATTTTGGTCTTGGCCTTCAATCTCTGAGCATTGTAGAGTCCGCCATCTGAGCTTGAGTGAATGTATATACCACCATCCTGATCACGAAAGGCATATTTCAGTAGAAGTGAAAAGTATATTCCAAAGAGGATGGGAGCTAGTACACAACCTTGCTTAACTCCACTCTTGATTTCAAACTCTTCAGAAGTTGAACCATCAAACTTGATTATACCCTTCATGCCTGTGTGGAACGATTCCACAATGGACAGAAGAGTTGGTGGGCAGCCAATCTTCTTTAGTGCCTTGAACGGACCCTCACGACTGACCAAATCAAATGCCTTTGTGAGGTCGATGAATGCAATAAACAGTGGTTGATTCTGTTCACGGCATTTTTCTTGCATCTGTCGCAATGAGAATATCATATCAATGGTAGACCGGTTCTGTCGAAAGCCACACTGTGATTCGGGGTAGACTTGATCTCCCAGGACTTGAAGTCTGCGCAGAACAATTCTGGCAAATACTTTTCCAACAATAAACAGAAGTGAGATACCCCTATAATTGTTGCAGTCGCTCTGAACGCCCTTCTGCTTGTACAGTGTTATGATGCTTGAATCTTTGAAATCCTGTGGAACTTGTCCTTCTCGCCAGCATAGCTCTATTAGCTGGTGGTTCTGTAGAGTGAGTGTGTCTTGCCCACTCCTGATAACCTCTATTGGAATCCCATCCTTATCTGGAGCCTTGACAGATGCAAATTAATTTATAGCACACTTAACTTCTGTTATGTGGAAAGTGTGTCCAGGTGGTCAAGAGTTGGTAGAGCCTCTATGACGTTGAGGGCATCATCCGCTAGTTTTTCTTAAGAGAGTTATCTTCTTCTTATCAATCAAGGGCTGCAGAGTCTCGCTGTTTGCCGCAAACCTGTCTTGCCTCTTATGATCCACAGTGCCGTAAACCCCTGCGGCAGTTTTATAAAGAGTTTCCTTAAGTTGACCCCCCTTTTCATTTACTGTATAATTTTCTGATGTATCAGTGAAAGCGTCTTAAAGTTGCTGTTAAAACTGAAAGCACTTTTCAGGATCGTGAGTGTTAATAATATTAATCCTGGGGCTAGATTTGTGTTTAGCTGTGTAGATTCTCTTTGCTCTCAGTCTAACCCTTACAACAACCAAAGAATGATCCGTATCACAGTCGGCACTGTGGTAACTTCGAGTCAATGATATATGGTTCAGATGTTGTCTCCGTGTGATGATGAAGTCCAGCTGGTGCCAATGGCCGGATCTTGGATGTTTCCATGTGACCTTATGCATCTCTTTTGTTTTAAAAACGGAGTTTGTAATACATAGGTCATTACTGGTGCAATGCTCCAGCAGCCTTTGCCCATTTTCATTCATGCGACAGATGTTGTATTTTCCAAGGCACACAGGCCATGAACTCGAGTCCTTGCCCACACGAGCATTGAAATCACCGAGCATATAAATGTAGCCAGATTTTGGAACTGCCTTGATCACGGAGTCTAACTCCTCATAGAACGAATCCCTCACATCATCAGAGGAATCAAGTGTCGGTGCATATGCAGTAATAATGATGGCAAAACCACAAGAGGTTGCCAAGCGCAAGGATAATAGTCTTTCATTTCCTCCTGCTGGAATTTCAATCATTCCCAGTAGCGAATTCTTCACTGCAAAGCCCACACCGTGTTGCCTTTTTTCTGCCTGCTCTCTACCCTTCCAAAAAGGTGTAATTGTTTTCCCTGAGTGACCCTTCCTCAGCAAGGCGAGTCTCCTGCAGGCCAGCAATATCAATGTTAAGACGATTGAGTTCGGCATCAATCACAGCCGTTTTTCTCACATCGTCGATATTGGTCAAGTCAGTGGAAAATCCCGGACACGTGGTTCTCACGTTCCAGGTTGCATGCCGTAGCTTGAGGTTTCTATTTTTCTTTTTCTTTTTATCTGGTGCATTGGATTTACAGCCTGCAATTCAGATTTTGTCCTAGCCCCAAGCACCCATTGAAGCAGGCAGGCTGTGACTGATCAGCACCCAATTGGCCGGGGGCTGCCCAGCTTGATTCGGGCGGTAGCTGATCGGTGACACTTGTAGGTGTCTCCCACCGTCAGAGGCAACGCGTGGCGCCCCATGTCTACGCCAATTGACAGAGACTTATAACCCGTAACAGTTGCCTCTCGCTTTGATTCCGAGACCAGTTAATACCAGGGATGGAGTTATTGCCTCTTCATAGCACAAAGCCTGGGCTAAAATATAGAGATCATGTGTTGCCCATGCAGCATGATCCCTCTCTCGGCCTGCCTAGTTCACTCCAGAGGAAAGGTAACACCCCTACATCTGGAACAAGACAAGCTGCAGAAGATGCCGGATCAGAAAAGCAATGCTCTAACTGTCCGCCTGTCGGAGCTTCGATCCTAGACCAGCCACCAACCAAGGCTTAGGGCCTGGTCTGCCCTGCCATGACATTTTGTCTTTAGGTTGCATTTCCTCGCACCAGGATACGGCTTGTACCCTCCCAATTGCACTCTTCCGCCCGAAGCCGTTGGCACAATGTTGGGTGTCGGGTTTGGTAAGCGCCGCCCAACGTTCGGCGCTAACAGAAAGCAGGTAGTACCGTCTACTGTTATACGGTAGCTCAGTCATATCTGTGTGTGTTTTATGTTTTACCACAGACAATGCGAAGCAGACAAGAGGTTACCTGTCAGCTGTTGACTGTACTAAACAGGGAGCCAGTTCAGTGTCAAGGGTGTGCAGAACACCAACGGAATCAATTGGCCCACACCTGTTTATTGGACGAGCCTGAGAGGCTCACAAGCATACGGTCGTTTAATGGAGGGCGATAGACGCTCTGCTTAGCAGAGGATGAGTTGATAGCAATCGTTCACACCATACTGGAAAAAAGGGTCACCCTTCTTAATATACACGCCGGCTCAATCACCGCTACAATCAGCGCATCCAGCCATCACCACTGTCGCTATTCTCTACAGCACCCTATGAGTTCGTTGTGGCTCTGCTCACAACACCACCTGTGCTTATTATAGATTAATTGACTTTTATGTATTCCGTAGGAGCTTGTCTTGAAACTTATAATGCAGAGATACTGTTTGTTTACTTACAGATATATCTTCATGACAAACTAACACAAAAAATATGGACTGTTCTCAAGACTGATCGGGAAGAATACTGCACTGGTTGTGAGGAGGAACAGGCCAACCAGTTGGGTCACTCCTGTCTGTTCTCAGATTTTGAGGACTTAACCGATGCCCATGTGGCGAGGGTTATGAAACATCATGTGACCAGCAACGAACTCATCGCATTATTGTTCAATAAACTACGTCGAATGGTTCTCCAGTACAATCATCAGTGCAACAATCCGACACCACCTGCCACATCACCCATAAACCAAACCACCTCATAACCCCCTGATATGGTACCTCAGTCTCAAATTTTGGACCTATCCAGCCGTCATCGCCTCATCCCTTAGAGTTAGTCGACCCTCTATACGTTTTGGCTGCTTTATTATACGAACGTTCCATGTATGTTATGCTCAGTGTTCTGGTATTTTTTTAAATGAAATATGTTTGTATGGCTCTGTTTTATCATTCATTTGTTTGTTATTTTGTTGTTGTTAAGGGTGTACTACAAGAAGACCACTGATCACTATATAACACCTGTCGTAGTATAGAGGGGAGGATACTATCACACCTTTAATAACGGGATAGAGGTATTCTGGGAATACGATCAATCTCAGTCTACAGTCCCTCCAGCCCTTGGATTCCTGTCTCTCTCACTATCAACCACGGGACTATATCCCTTTCACCTCTCGCCCAGAACACATGACACAACTCGGTTATCTACACATATTGACTAGATGGTATACTGTACAAGATGAATGTCAACAACAAAGATGTCCATGAAAGAATCCTGGCAACCGCCAGGTGATAGAAGATATGGCTATTTGGAGTACCCTCAGGCCGTCTTAATTCATCACTGTACACAGAGCACGATACCACATGGCTAAGGAGGTCACTCATCTTCTCACTCAGCGTCGAGCGTCTCTGGCTAGGTGTAGACTCAGCTGGACTGACTAGCGGGTAGAGGTGGTGACTCCGAGTTGCTTGGGTACGTGATGACGTCTGAATAGCATCTCGGTAGAAGTTTCGGAGGCCAATCAACTAAAGGTTCACTAGTAAGGCTGGTGATAGATAACTGTCCGTGGCAGCCACAGTATAACAAAGTTCATGTTCACTGAGATAGCTGGTGACCCCTATGGTTATAAAGATTACTATCACCGGTTCTATAAGCACTTGGAGTTGGCAAAAAGTCACTGACTATGATCAAGTGGCCTCTTTCACTCAGAGTAAATACCTGCAGCCGGTGACACTGTAGCTAATGTCACCAATATTCCTACCATGAAGTGTTAGACCGTTCCAGGAACACCAGGCCATCCGGACGTAAAGGGGGATGTAGTTCTACCCTAATAGTTGGGCTAGTGGGTCACAATGTCAGAATGGTCACATACTCGAGGACAATATACTCGCCCGTGCGTAGCCATCATAATACCAGGTGGACTGACTGAAGATCAACTTAGAGACCGACGACGGGGACTGGAATGTGGCGTAGTTGAGACTTCGCTGCGACGTGGTGCTGTGTAGAAGCGTCACCTCACGTCACGCATGTAAGCTAGCAATGCTACCACCGTCACCAAGTCATCTCTCTCTGGTCCCGTCAATTAGGTCTCTCACAAGGTAGAACCTTTATAGGGAGGAGATTCGAAAAGGGGGGGGGGGGGGAATGACGTTCTGAACATATGGTAAAGGGGAAGGGGGCATGGGCCAAAATAGGTTGAGAACCACTGGTTTAGAAACACAAAAATGTCATGTTGTCCTTCACAGACTATTGCGTTCAACCGCAGGTTGATTTGTTAGGCAATTGTACGTTCAGTTGTTTGCCACTGCTGTCTGAAAGAGAAGTCAACGATAAAGTCCTGCCAACCGGTGTTGGGGATTGGTGGGGGGGGGGGGGGGGGAGGGGGTCTATGAATGTGATCCTATGGTAATCAAAGAAATGGCAATAACAAAATTGTGATTGATAAACTGAATGCCAAGATAGAATGAGGTAACATGTTAGGGGGCGATCTTGAGAAAACATGAACTTAAGGTCAACGTCATTTTCATCATCCACTTTTGGTACATGGAATGTCAGAACACATAGCTTGAATGGAGAATTAGATAATGTCAAGAAAGAAATGGAAAGAATGCAGATAAATATATTAATGAGTAGTGAAAAACGATGGCCAGGTGCAGGGGGAAAATGTTTAGATAAGTATAGAATTATTTACTTAGCAGGGAAGGTCTACAAAAGCGGAGTTGGCATGATGTTGGAACAAATGGGTGCTAGGACAGTTCCAGGATTTTGGACAATCTCAGATAGAGTATTATTAGTGAAACTCCGTGGTAAACCTCTGAATAATAACATAATACAAGTATATGCGCCAGCAGCAGACTGTAAAGAAGAAGATTTAGATATATTTTATGACGAATTAGACATGGCCGAGGACCAGTGTAAAAATTGTGAAATGACTGTCATCCTCTGGGATTTCAATGCCAAAGTAGGCAACGAAAAGATGAGTGGTTTGACTGGTGGCTATGGCCTAGGTGATAGGAGTTAGAGAGGTGACAGATTAATAGGCGAAATGAGCAGGACAAACACTGGCCTGGTAAAGTCAAGACCTGCATGCATTGTTTGTTTTTTTTCGCGCTGGCGAAAGACCATGCAAGTTTATGGGGTTTATATAGACAAATATCATAATTAGAGGAAATGTCATCTATATAGGGTGTATTTTTAATGACTGTGCTGTGTTTGAAAATATTGCCGGTCCAAGTTTTGTATTCACACACTGTAAAGCTCATGCAACATAACTTGTAAATACAAAACTTGGACCGGCAATATTTTTATAACACTGCACAGTCATTAAAAGATTTGTAAATTTCATTCATTTTGAAAAAAAAAAAGTTCTCTCTCCCTCTCTCTCTTCCTCTCTCTTCCTCTCTCTCTCTCTCTCTCTCTCTCTCTCTCTCTCTCTCTCTCTCTCTCTCTCTCTCTCTCTCTCTCTCTCTCTCTCTCTCTCTCTCTCTCTGCCAAATGGTGAATTGCTTTCTAACCACCCCCCCCCCCCATTTCTTTAGCATAAATATCTCATATAATAATAATCATCATCAAGTGCCCTGGCAGCTGGCGTAGGCATTCATGTCTCTCCACAGATCTCGGTCTTTGGTGTTCTGGATCAACTCTGCTGATGATATTCCTCCATGTCACCATCTCAATCCATCCAGCATCATTTCTCTTGGTCTGCCTCTGCCTCTCTTCCCCTCGATCTTTCCAGTTGTCACGATGTTCTCCAATGCCTCTCTTTTCATCACATGACCGAAGAAAGCTGTTTGTCTCTTTCTTATTGTTGTATATTATGTTCTAGTTTAATTAGCCTGTTTCAGGCAACGAAATGATTATTCGCAATAGAATTACGAATAAAGATAAATGTTATTCGCAATCGAATTGTTCCGGTTGGTCACGTGATTATGTCCAGCCCCGGAAACCCCGGCTGGTCATGACGTACGTGACGTCATCGGGACATGCGTGTGACTATATTATAAATTTTTGTTTATCTATTATCGTGTCCTCAGTAGTATTGTGGTTAGTGTCTCCGCCCGTCACGCGGGAGCTAGAGGTCCGATTCCCTTCCGGGGAGGCGATATATATATATAATGAAAAATATTAAACATTAGGAACTAAAATATAGAACTGAAGAATCTCGAAGCTTGTGAATAAAGTGTGCTCCATGGATCTGCGGAAGCTGCCGGGGCTAGGGGGGCGGGGGTGCATCCGCCCAGGAAGCGACGGAGTGATCGAGTGTCGGAATCGATGGCTCCAATAGATGTCTCTGTTTAATATGAATATTAAATATCGCCCCAAATTAACTACCTTCTTACTGGCTCAAAATACATTTGACTAGTGAATGGACGCTGTGACATGTTTGTTAGTTCCCGCAATTCGATTTGCAAATAAAGATCAGTTTTATTCGCAATTGCGAATAAAGTCTCCCTTCAGGCAATCGTTGTTAGTTACTCTGACAGTCCAAGGAATTCGCAAAATTCATCTCAGGAAAAACACCTCTGTTGCTTTTAATTTCTTCTTAATTTGTCCATTTACATTCCAAGATTCACTGCCATACAGAAAAACTGGTTCTATAGAGCATTTCAGCACTCTCTTTCTAACATTCAGTGATAGTGACTTATTGCATAAGATAGTCTTCATTTTCTGAAATGCAGCTTTTGCTTGCCCTACTCTGCCCTTAATCTCTGTTGACATCTTCCATCTGATGTTATAAATGCTCCTAGGTATCTAAAATTATCCACTTGGTTAAGAATTTTTCCTTCTATTTCTATGTCACATTCTGGTGTCACCATTTTCTTTGATATCACCATTGTTACTGTTTTCTTGATATTCAAGGAGAGTCCGTTCTTTGCACTCTCTATTATCACAATGTCTTACAATTGTTGAAGCTCTTTTGCATTATCCGCCACCAATACTGTGTCATCTGCATAGCGTATATTATTTATATTATAACCTCCGATTAGTATTCCTATCGTCTCTTGGAACTCTTTCATTATTACTTAGCTATATGGGGAGAAGAGATCCGGTGACAAGACACACCCCTGTCGTACTCCTAGCTTTATCTGTTCGTAACTTCCCTCTTTATTTCTCATTTTAATTGCTGCTACTTGGTTCCAGTAAACATTCTTTATTACTCTTGCATCTTTCCCATCAATGTTGATATCTTCTAACATATAATAATACATCATACAATTCAACTGCGCATGCATTTCCCTAGTTGCTTGGAGCATATTTAAAAGATCATAATAACATGGTAGTAATTATTAGTAATGCCTTGATTAATCATCCCCCCCCCCCCCCCGCATATCCTTTACAGGACATTGCAGTCAATACCAGCATTTTTCAGATGCTGTTGATGTCTTGGCAAGCTTTACTTCAGTAGTGTGCCATTGTTTTCTGAACGACCGTCTCACATACCCTCCGTAAGTAACCAACGCGACGCGATCCACTGCCGAATCTCGCGCAGCTGTTTCGTTCGAGAGTATATGGGATTACGAACAGTGTCTTTAACCTCTTCGCCAGGGAGACAGACTGATTGATCACTACACTTAATAAGTATGTTCAAGCAATCTGCGGAATTAAAAGATATATAAAAGAAACACACTTAAATAAGCAATGAGAAGGGGACATAAACATCTAATATTGTTACAAGGGAAATTACTTGCATTAGAAAAATAAATAAATATTACACTAGCATTAATAAGAAAAACTAATTTAAAATTATCTAATATTTATTTATAAATAAAAGAAGTAAGACGGAAGTAAATATTATTAATCAAAAATATAATAAAATTAGATTTCTTATAGAAAATGTTTTTAATTTTTAAATACTTACATTTTATAATCATCTTTTAAGCTATATATTTATTTCTAAAACTTATTTGTACACTTTCAATGTAGGACGGCTCTCTTTATGGCTAAATATTTATTTTTTACTGGCCTTTTAGAGGGCCACAAAAAGTGCACAGGAAATTAACCACACACATTCCTCTCTTGTTCATAACATATTAATTCATTCATTCATTAATTTATTCATTCAGTAGCATGACCTCGCTCCCATAACAACCTTACGGAAAACTCTAGATTATAAGCAAGATGTCCGGCGTCCGATACACCCATCTGGAGATCATCCGCCACATCCAAACTAGAATCAATTCTGGAAATAAGATATACTATGCATACAACATCTACTAAAATCAGATGCGCTATCTCGTAACACCAAAATCACAATACACAAAACACTGATCAGACCAGTTGTGCTGTATGGCTCTGAAACCTGGAGTACAACGAAAGGAGACGAAGCCTTGTTACAAACATTTGAGAACAAAGTGTTAAGATTCATATGTGGACCCTTCAGGGATACACAAAGCGGAGAGTGGAAAAGAAGAAGTAACAAAGACATTTATGATCTGTTTAAGTTTCCGCTAATCACTGGTATCATGAAGGCTAATAGACTACAATGGCTGGGGCATATAGAAAGAATGGAAGACAATAGGGAAACAAAACTCGCTTACACTAAGGAAATAAATGACCGTAGACCCCGAGGTAGACCAAGAAGACGGCGGAGAGATAATATATATACAGACCTACAAGCACTTGGAACCAACGACTGGCAAGAGAAGGTCAACCAGAGAGATGAATGGAGACAGATTGTATCTGCAGCAAAGAACCTCAATGGCTCGGAACGCTGAAGAAGAAGAAGAAGAAGAAGACGAAGAAGAAGAAGAAGAAGAAGAAGAAGAAGAAGAAGAAGAAGAAGAAGAAGAAGAAGAAGAAGAAGAAGAAGAAGAAGAAGAAGAAGAAGAAGAAGAAGAAGAAGAAGAAGAAGAAGAAGAAGAAGAAGAAGAAGAAGAAGAAGAAGAAGAAGAAGAAGAAGAAGAAGAAGAAGAAGAAGAAGAAGAAGAAGAAGAAAATCAGTAATAGAGGCACTCTTGTCTGGGAAATTACCAATTCTAAGGACACTACTTTTTGAACTTAGCAATCAGCATAAGGTCACCATACATTGGATACCACCCCACTGTGGAGTACCCGGAAACGACAGAGCTGATCGATTGGCTAAGGAAGGAGCAAAAGAAGAACAGCCTGATGTGCCCATTACATTCCACCAAAAGAAAAGAATGATCAAATCAGTCAGAAGGCCATCAAATCCTACTCAAGACGACTACCACGTTATGGACAGACCAGAACAGGTCATTATTCTGCGCCTCAGAACAGGACACAATAGATTGCGCAACCACATGTATACAAAATTCAAGTTTAGTGACTCAGCCATGTGCACAAGTGGTCTGGCGTCGCAGACAGCAGGGCACATACTCCAGGACTGCCCAAACTACAACATATCCAGGCGAACCTTCTGGCCTAGAGAGACAACAGTGGAAGATAAACTCTATGGACCGCTAAGTGAACTAACAAAGACTGTTAGATTCATACAAGAGACAACATTGCAGTTATAGACACTCATTTGTTATTGATTATTTTTCATGCGTTTTAATGATTACCGTTCTTTTGTTGTCAAAAATTTGCTTCATAAGTGATGTTGAATGAAAGAATGTATGAGAGGAATTAGAGAAGAAGGGCAGAATGTCAGACGGGCCTGCGTGCCCAATTCTTAACCTTTTGAAAATAAAGATTTTCGTTCGTTCGTTTGTTCGTTCGTTCGTAATCATAGTGTAGCCATTGCTTCAATACTTGTCATCTGGTGATAGATTTCGTCTGACCGGCCAGTTGTGGTGCCCACACATCATTTTTGACCAGACAGACCACACTGATTGAACCTCTATGTGAAGATGCCAGGTCGCTCTTTCTCGAAAGGCACTACCACTGATGTTTTAAAGTGTATGTGTACACATACATCTATAGTTTACAAACAAACCGCATTTTAGGCCAAAAATAGCAACTGTAGCCATGCTTCTTCAGACAATTATCACCTGTTTGTCCTTAATCCCTATAAGCTACGTAAGCTTGTGAAAACGTGGACTGCCGGCCCGAAAAATAATTCAACTCTCGACAATTCCACCACCTGGCGATTTTACAGACGGATAGAGATATCCCTAGCAAGAACCCTAAAGTTAATGTCGTGCGTTCATCTTTGAATTGGTCAGCTCTTTCGTCTTTCTCCCATCCCTTCTTTTAATGTTCTGCCTAAGCCATTGTGACATGTTAGATGGTCAAAGTTGTTTAATGTTCTATTTAAGCCATCGTGGCATGTTAGATGGTCAAAGGATTTCAGTTTCTGGGACGCGATGGTGTTTATTAGTCCTGTTTCTTTGATGTTCATATCTTGTAGGATGTCAGATTTTGTTTCTTCTTCATACCCATTATTCTCAGAATTTTTCTGTTCGCTGTTATTTCAAGAGCCTTTATTTTCTTCCTTAGTGATTGTGGAAGAGTCCATGATTCACATCCGTGCATTGTTGGGTTTGGTATGTTGTAAGAACTACCAGCTTAATTCAAACTAGGTGTTTTTGAATTAACAGTGAACACCACGTATTTAAGCCGTTCCGTCTCTATTTGCACAGCGCCAACCACCCCCTTATCATTGATGAATTCCATATAATCCTGGTAGTAAGGATGAACTATAATCAGTCATAACCAAGCATGTTTATCAAAATACCACACATACAGAACGTACATAAACAGACTGATGGCATCGCCAGACTGCCCCATGCTGCGTGATATTAAAGCGGAAATGATCTACTCGCACAACTTTAAGTGGTATGTTGCAGTGGCGTCACTACAGAGTGAAGAGAGAATAAGACTCGTCGGTGACATCATAAAATTGCGTGGTACCAAAGTGAATATCTTTACAAGCGTCACCTATAATTATGTAAAGAAAGGAAATCATCTTTTGAGAATGACCTCTACCTTTTTGTTTCTCCAGCAAACCTCGTGTGTATTCCTAGTCAAGAGTATATAGTTTTCTTGCGCCTTTACAAACATCATCTAGAACTGTATAGGTCTGGCCCGAAAGGAAGGTATTATTTGAGAATGTCCCCCTGCATGCAACTTCTCTGTTTCTTCAGCAAAACTCATATGTAGTCATTGAAAAGTGTATATAGTTTGATGGGGATAAAGTAGCGGATTGTCAGAGGACGAATCCAGAATCCAGACCACTGAGTAATGACACGTTTAATCTGTATGATGAAATAGTTGACTGTGTTTCGTGTGCGTGTGTGTGTGTGTGTGTGTGTGTGTGTGTGTGTGTGTGTGTGTGTGTCTATTGCTGGGATTGTAAGAGGAGTGCCTCAACAATTACGCCATTAGGGGTGCGGGATGTGTAAAGGGAATGAACAGCTTCTCCAGGGAAAGATAGTGTATCGGCCAACTGATTTGTCCATACTCATGCCGTTAAGAATTCTCTATAGTGGATTATAAACAGTACCGGCGGGTAGGCTATACCTCAATTACACAACCCCTGAATCAGAACGTGTATACCAGCATTATCTAATATATAACTGTCTATCATCTGTCACCTACTGTTTATAGTAGCTTGCAGTGTAGGATGGGGGGGGGGGGGGGAGGGTCTTTATTCTGAGAAATTAAGATCGCCGCTTTATTACAGCCGCCTCTAACTGTGTAGATTAGGGTTTTCTTTTCGCCCCCTTCAGAAAAAAAAGAAACAAATCCAGGAGGATTTGAACCCGGGTCTCCCAGAGGAGAGCCCGGCGTTCTTAGCCACTCTGCCAGCTCTCCCTCTCTATTATGTGCGAGGTTAAGTCAATAAGTAAGTCACAAATGGCTGTAAGAAAATAAATACATATGATAACAAATCGAAACCAGTTTATTTTTATACATACATTGTCCCTTTATTTCTCAACATAATTTCCACCAACATTGATGCACTTATCCCATCGTTTTATCAGTCCTCTCAAACCGGCTGCATGGAACTAGTCATTTTTCTACAGCCATTTCTGACTTACTTATTAACTTAGCCTCGTAACAATCTAAACAAATCCCCGACGTGAATGGAACCAGCTTAGCTCTAGCCAGAGCGGAAGCCCTACAAGCTGAGCCACTCCTCTCCCAACAAGACATGCCTTACTTGAAGAACAATAGCGCATGGTAAGCAGTGTTAAAGCAACCACTGTCAGGTAATAACCAATCAATTGTCATTTCCAAAACAAGCACAATAACATTCCGTGGCAACAACATGATTTAGTTATGTGAAGTGTTAGATTCATCACATTGTATGTACTTGAGTGCACCGATGAATAGATAGCCAGTATTTCCCTCTCGTAGCGGACGTCGAGAGCTGGCATCGAACCCTCGTCCATCGCACTCATAACATTGGAAGCAACAAGTTCTAATCACTGCACCATCGTGTCCGCTATTGTTTCCAAATATATTAGATATTTCTTCAACAGTTGAATCAGTACAACTATATTGCAATAGTCAAAGCATCAGGCCGAAGATGTCTTGATAACATTAGCTCAAGAACCGATAAGGCAGTGGTAGCATCTTGTGAGATGGAAAACATAGTGACCACGGAAAATCAATCAGTTGCTTTAGACAATGGAATTAAATGCTTTTTATATCGTACACTGCTCTGTGCATATGAACCAAGGACAAAAACATCAGAAAAGCTGAGAAACATTAAAGGGCGGTGAAAATGTTGTATCTTCTGAAAATGCGAGGAATACCTCGATGGATGTAAAGCGAATGAGACAGTCGTTCAAGAGACAAATAAAAACATCCAATTAATTAGAGAAATTAGAGACCGACAGTGAAGCTATGTTGGGAAGATTATAAGTGAAAAAAAGCTTGAAAACTACATAACAACTGGCAAGCGTGATGGTAAAATAGTAAGGGGAAAAGAGAGAGAGACAAAAATAACTGGCGGGCATGGCCACTTAGCATAATCAGTAGACGAGCACAGATCAGATCCATGATTGGTGATTGTGTGCGATGGCGAACTATGACCTCTCACGTCTTCAGCATAATCAGTACGCGAGCACAGATCAGATCCATGATTGGTGATTGTGTGCGATGGCGAACTATGACCTGTCACGTCTTTCAGCATGGCGCACAATCTTCATGACCCCTCCACACTAAAGGGTATCTAGAATGGAGCTCAAACTCTTTCTGTCTGTCACTCTTGTTATACATTCTGCGATACTGCTACTGTTCGACCATTTTTTAATGTTATCCTCCCAATTGTACGTGAACGAGTAAAAGTAAAGCAAAAGCATTTCAAATGAATGTTGAAGCGCCTTTTGATGTCTTTATTATTTGTAACGATTAGCTTGTAAATTTAAACCACATAAATCGTAATGACTACAAAAACACTTGGAGTAAACAAGGAAAAAACAGCGATGATATGCGGCGGTTTAATTTGTTCGCATTTGTCTCTCTCCATGCGACTTCAATACAGACGTCTCGGGGTATTTGCAAAAATACCTCAATGAAAACCTCCTACGAGTAAAGAGAGACGGTGCTTAAAATATATCAACAAACACGGTACAAATGTCTAAACATAAACATTTTGTCCGTTGTCACGCTCATCCTTGACGTTTACCTGGAGACTTGCTAGATGCAAGTTCAATGCCTCGCTGAAGTTGTATCAACGCACAGTGGTTATCTTTGTGCATATCGACAGAGCATTACAAAATATTGCTCAACCTGATAGCTACATTCAGTAGCAAATAACACTCACATCAGTCAGGCTCCTTCTAAGACTGATCACAGGCATCGTGCCTAGGGTGTTATTCTCGTAATTTGTTTAACTTACGACAGCTCAACATTTTAAACCTGTACGGAAACTTGATGGATTAACGCCCAAGTACAACGAAATTGACGCAATATTATCAACCTTGGACCTTGGATTTCTGGAACGTACTGGTAAAGAAACCGTTCTACATATTAATTCATCAGATTGATGCTCGCTGAGTAACATCGAACAGAATTATTTGTCAAATTGATTGGATTGGACAACTATTGAAGATTATTTCTACACCATTATTACAAAATAATCATCTATCAAATCGATTGGATTGGTCTACTATCAAACTATTGGAAAATGTTTGCTGATTCTCGAGCTGAGTATTATAAGTGTTTGTGATTTTTCAATTAATTAGTTATAGTCAAAATACTGTAATTTTGCACGCATTTATTTTTCTTTATTTGCTCTTATCTTTTGTGGTGTCAGAGGCGCGTTACACAATATTGTGCTATTTTGCGTTGTACATTCTTATTTTAGGTGCACATTATTTATTTGTTGACATAATAATAGGATTTCTTTGCTATATTCTTGAATCTAAAGAACTTTAACTCTGTCTATACTGTAACTGCTGAGTTATAGGTCTTATCTATTATAAAATTATTTGTCACTTTTCATTTTTAATTTCTCTATTTTTAATGTATTGCTTATCTCTGTTTACTTTCTTAAACGGTATTTGTCGATTTGATATTTGTAGGATTGATCTCTTTTGTGCTAAACTTCCTTCTTCATTTATCTCTTATGATTATTATTAAATATTAGTGACACATAGCAACATGTCGATGCTACAAAACTGTTTACAAATATATGAAACTAACACAGTGTTCATAATCGAAAATGACGAAAACATGGAAGACACTCTCATTACTGAACAGTCATGGGTCAATGGAGTATCAACGACGTGTATTAGGGACACTAGTTCAGTTATTGCAGGAGTTGATCACAGACTGATCAACGAAAGGGATTACACAGGGAATAGTGTTGGGTGCAGAACATTCGGGGGTACTGTAGAAATATACAAGACAGCGTGGGTCATGATTGAATGCCCTTATTACGAAGGCAGAATATGTGCAGCTGTATTACCAAACCCTGATGTGGGGTTAATAATTGGTAATATCCCGAATGCCAAAGATTTCGTTCGGAAAGTGTCCATTGAACACAAACTTGACAAGACACTCACAAGAACCCAAGTTCAAGTGATGCATAAAGAAGAAGAAAATACACAAGTTAAGCAGGTTACATCAACTGCCGATGAACATGATGTAAAACAGAAGGCTGTTAACACAACAGAAAAGAAGTATATAAAACAAATCAAAAGAGATTATAGGTCTTTAAATGACATCTTTCTGAAACATCCCAAAAGGAAACCAAAAGTTACACGCACTGGTTGTTGCACGCAAAAGGTACATGCTCAACACGCAAGGCCCATTAAACAGTCAAAATGGGATTTGATAACCATGTTTGTTGCTCAAATCATGACGGTGGTTAAGTCGATCAGATCACAGGGTATATGTGTCATCACGAACACGTACACACGAACAAGAAGATGTTTTATTTGTACCTGTACAAACATGTACGCGCAAGTCAAAACAAATGGTTTAAACTTTTGGGTACAAACAAAAGGATATTTTGCGAACTTGATAAGTAAAGCCAAAGAACATTACAGAAGGCTGACTACACTTGCTTACTTTGTTTACTTGTCGTACTTTTGGTACAGACTGACCAAACATGCGTCATTGCAGCATATGCAGTACATGTGGTACACAAGAGTGAAAACTATACCATTACTCCAAGCAACAAAGTTACAACATACATATATTGGCGTACGTGCAGAAGAGAGATTCTATAGGTTTGATACAAAGAAAGAAAGAAAGAAAATGGATGAAAATTAATAAGATAAAGGAAAATAAATTGGGATGAATGTGAATGTGAGATAATTAGATAAACACATAGTACATTACAGACACAGTAGGGTATTACAAAAGCAGTGGTTCTGATTTTCGCACACAATTAAAATCACAAGTACTAAATTTCCTTTTGGATTTCTTGTCTACAATTATGAGTTAATATGGGTGAGACGTAGATAATATCCTCCTTTCAATACTTCATCAGAATCGGTATAGATGCAGGATGGATAACATCAAAAGGAATGGCCTGAGCCAAAATAATGTTGATACATAAACATGTGTATTGTTCAGAAGGATTTACACTAGAATTGGTCGGGATTTGTCCAGTAGAAAATTAACAGCTGGTGTAACATCTGTCGAAGTGAAAGTCGCAAAATGATATATGGATTACAACGTGTGGCGACGAAGTCGCTGCCCATAATATGTTCTTATCGTGTTTGGCAGCCGTCTGGCATATGACATGGGTAATTGTTATGTGATGGAGGTCTTCTTATGCGAATTGTTGAACATATGATAGAAATGACAACTAATCGCTGTTGTGGGTATGGGTTATTGACACATAACAGGATTTTGTTGTAGAAATGTGTGGGTATTAATAGTAGTTTAAAACTGATAACAGCATGGAGATCATGCAACAGTGGAACTCTATTGTTGGCGTGTGTATGGGTTAATGACACACGACTACAGTATTGATACAGTGAGGCATGGTTTCAATGAATTTTGTTCATATTTTCTGCTGAATTGATTTTGCGAACCTTGCGTAAAACATGTAACGATGTTGTGGTTGTATTGTCATCATGAATATTATTATAAGATGTTATGTCGTCTACTGTGTTCAATGTCTTGTTCATATTCATGATCATAATTTTTTTTTTTGTATATGGGTATAAATGAATATCTTGATCTATGCCCCAAATAGACTTAGTAATAGCGAGCATGGCGAAATTTATATAGTTTTATAAATCATATCTGACAAGAACGAATAACTAATATCAGATACCAGATACCGATGGCGGAGGATCCTGTACACATGACCGCGCCTGTAGCGCCTTTGTGTTTAGAGGAATTCTTATACCTTCTTTTTGGTCTTCAGAACTATCCTTCATCATTCTACATTGACTATTTAGGGACATCACAAACATAGCATCCATAAAACTGAAACAGTACATCATCATACATTCCTAGACAGATTTCCTTTGTTGTCGCATTCTGATGTTTGGTCTTACGGTAAAGCCGAACAAAACTGAAATGGCAATTTCTGGAACACAAAATAATGTAGCTGATCTACTCAGTAGACTATGAAAATAAAGAGAATATAAAAGTTTTATGTATATATATATATATATATATATATATATATATATATATATATATATATATATATATATATATATATATATATATATATATATATATATATATATATATATATATATATATATATATATGTTTTCTGATTTTTTTTATTTTTTTTTGTAATAGAGTGTATTATTTCAGTAAATTGACTGTAGCTATAAATATTTTTTTTTTCTGTTAAAAAAAAGTATAGACGTAAAATAGTCACTTGTGATTATTATTTCAGAGAAACAGGTGAAAAGTTTCACGTGGCTAGATGTGTGTATTGCGGAAGCGGCATAAACAATTTGTGTGGCTTCATTCTTTCACAAGCCAATATGGTAGTATCAGTGATGGTTTGTAGATAATTTTAATTGTGTTAGAATAAGTTAATATTGAAAATTATGAACAAATTCATTATATTGGAATTTTCAAGATTAGACATAAACTGGAGGACAGAGTCTGTGCGGATTTCGGATGAAATTAATTAATTATATCTTAAGTGATATACATGTTTCATAAATGAATATGTTTATTGTTTTAATGTTATATATATATATATATATATATATATATATATATATATATATATATATATATATATATATAATAATTATGATGATTGATATTTGTTAGTTAATTATCCGGACATTAATGTGTTGTAGTTCTTAATGTCAGTAGTATGTTTTGTGTTAACTAATCATCATATATGTATCATTTTCATGATAGACGAATGAAGAGAAAGGTATGAAAGTAAAGGAATCAATACAAACGTACATACATATTGATAACACATACAGATATGAGATTATAATATAGATATAGATACAGATACACAGATATATAGAGACATAGAAGAAACTACACATTACATATATATAATATTATATTGAGAATAGTTTTCACTATCGACATGATGTAGCGAAAAGAAATGATGGTGTACCAGGTCGACTTGGAGTTGTGTGGATATATGTATTCACGTCAAGGACGATCAGTTGTCGACTACGATCATGTGATAGTTGGGTATACAACATAGGACGGTGTTTTTATTTAACTAACGGCACTCTGGGTTATAGAGACCGTTAGTAGTTTTAAGGTGTCAACATATATACGCGATAACAGGTCTTAGTATATGAACTGGCGGTGTTTGAGCCTGATTTAGTTTCAAGTAGCCGGGCATGTAACGCGATAACATCTCAAAGATCATTTATAGAATGTAGAGGTGGCGGTGTTCGGGACTTGTAGTTTAGTCCGGTGTTCAATATCCCACGATCTAGATTGGTTCAAATTGACAAACTGAGTTCCAAGGACGATGAATTCGTTGTCTATCACAATATAATGTAATTTACGTCGCAGACATCATTTGCTTGCATGTCAAGATAACATGGAAAATGGTCTAACGAACATTTTTATTGTAGAGGGGGCAAAGCTGTCATATGGCAAATGACAGTGATGCAACATTCAATTGATGAGCTACCGCATCAAAGAAGAAGATGCAGAGTGTCACAAATGTTGAACACAGTGACACTAATATTGAACGCAATTCAGACTTCATGAAAATACGTCACCTAACACTGTAACGGTTAGATAGGGAGTTCTGAGCCGGCTAACACAGAGGTAGGATGTCCTTCACAAGCACCCACAGACTACAAGCCGCTTCTGATTCATAAGTCAACAGTCTCTGCATGGAATCGCTACGGTCTACAGCCAGCGGTTGACATCTGCTGCACTCAGTTTCACTGACAACACGATCACCTGAAAATATCTATTATTCTCAGAAGGTTAAGCATGGTTCTAGTTACGGGCAGCCTGGCGACATTGGCCGTTGGAGCTCGATTAGGGTGAGCTCCGGTTAAAGGTAGGCAAGTGTAGTTGATTAGCATTACCAGGATACTAGGTGGTTGGCTCTGTTCCCAACACTCTCACTGGTCTAGGGAGATGATGCCTGACTGAAGAGCGGGAGTGAATGGTGAGCGAGAATGACTCAAGTCTGAATCAGTCCCACACTCATAGCCGTCATCCGATATCAGCTGTGGTAAAATACATCGCAGTTCACTCCACCAGCATATTTGTTGAGTCGTTTTTGGAGTTCAGATAGTTATGCTGTCCTGTACCATAATACCCCAGAGCCACACAGATCTCGAGGTGAACGTTGCTGCATTATAGAGCCTGAACTCATATCTTAGAGAGAGACCAACGTTACCTCTTGACAGATAGCACATTTAACTTCTCTTATGGTGGGAAGAGTGTCCAGGCGGTCAAGAATTGTAGAGCCTCTGTGGCGTTGAGGGCACCGTCCACCAGTTTGGTCTGGATTGAGTGAAGCTTCAAATAGTACTCTACTTAACTATCTATCTGCTGTATCTTACCAGTGATGATTTCTTCAGGAAAGGTTTTCAGTAGTGCACGTCTTTTAAATATTTGACAGCAGGTCGTCTTTAATCCCTACAAACACGCCTCTGATATTTCCCCTATCACTTGCATTTTGAATGCACTCGCATAACTTGATCCAATAGTCGTTTGCACACTGCTTGGCTTCCGTTTACACATCCTTTAAAGCTTGTTTCATCACACTGAGAGTATTTCACGAGGGTCTTTCTTTGTTTCTTATGAGAGTTATCTTCTTTCTATCAATGAAGGGCTGCAGTGTCTGGCTGTTGATGCAAACCAGTCCTGCCTATTATGATTCACAGTGCTATAAACAACTACCGCTATTTTTTTTTAATAGTTTCCTTAATGTGATAGCGCCAAACCGATGCACCTTGGTGTCTACAACAAACCGATGCACCTTAGTTTGGTCTATCAAAGCCGTATGGTCCCTGGCCAACGCCGGAACTCGGCTTAACAAAGGAATCGGAAGCCAGTTGTGTTTTAGCAGTCCTTCGTGCTGAGGAGAGATGTGGGCAGCGTGCCCTTCAGTTCAGTGCTGTTCTGTTGTTGTCAGATGTGGGAACAATTCCCTGAGTTGATCTGTGTCAACTAATGTTGTGACAAAACTGAGCGGCTGACTAGTTAGTGTCAGCAGGCCTGGGTTCTTGGTGGGATAGTAGATTGTGTCACAACTCTTTTGTTTATGTCGCGTCTTGGGGTTTATGTTGTGTAACTTATGTTTTTGTAGTGCCTTATTGTCTATGCAGTGTTGTTTTTTTGTCTAACCAGCCTTGCTTAGCA
>JACEFZ010012301.1:630000-656862 GCA_014155875.1 Cepaea nemoralis | reverse complement strand
GTATGGTTGTCGTTTTTTATTATGTTTTTGTTCGATTGTATAGTTTTTTCTTCTCTCTCTCTCTCTCTCTCTCATCTCTCTCTCTCTCTCTCTCTCTCTCTCTCTCTCTCTCTCTCTCTCTCCAAAGTCACTTGAAACAAACTTGTATGGTTGTCGTTTTTATTATGTTTTTGTTCGATTGTATAGTTTTTTCTTCTCTCTCTCTCTCTCTCTCTCTCATCTCTCTCTCTCTCTCTCATCTCTCTCTCTCTCTCTCTCTCTCTCTCTCTCTCCAAAAGTCACTTGAAACAACCTACAAAACCACGCTGTAAGCATTGATAGCATGGGGGAGGGTTATTAGTACCATCCCGTGTTTTTGCCGCAGACGCCTCCCATTCATAACACTGTTGTACTGCTACCACCGCGTGTTTTTTTCTCGTTAAGAAATTCCTGACCGTAGCCATACAACCTGCGTGTTGCTGGTCCTCTGTCTGTTATTCGCATTAAAAGTTGGCATGATTAGTGACTCGTTGGTTTGTGTGAGTTTGTGTGTGCGAGGTTGTGTGTCTGTCTGTCAGTCTGTATGATTCTGTTTATGGCTGCACTCGTGTCTGCTTCATTGTGTACTCGGTTGTATTTTAGATTCGTTATACTTGTGTGCCTGCTTCTAAAATGGCCCTGATTGTATGATTGATGTCTGTATGTATACTTGTATGGTTGTCGTTGTGTTTGTGTTTATGTATTTGTTATAGACAAGGAGACTCGTGTAGACGCTGATATATCACCTAGAGGAACAGTTCAAGCACCTGGAACCGTATTGACACCGGGTGATCTGCGGACCCGATCGACATCACCATTCTTATTATAAACATCGCTATATCGACCCCTAATACCCCTTACCACCATGTCCTTCTTTATAAGCTTTTCAGTGAAGAACCCACCCTTGCAGTTACTACCACTTATAACACCACCCCGGCGGCCTCTTTTATCCCTACGACGGGAGAATGCCTTCGTATTACACGACCCTGATTGTTTCATTATTGAACCCATTCCCCCACTAGTAATAATTACCATCGATTAATTCATAGGTGATTTTACTATTCATTTCCATTCACCTTCTATTATTAATATCCACAGGCACGACAGACCTCTACAGGACCACTCATCTATCTATAATAACCAACTGACCCCCTTTAGGGGTCGTACTCCTTTTTTAATGTATGGGTCGTAAACCCTTTTTTTAAAGAGTAGTTTGATGTTGTATACCAATAAAAAACACTTGAATATATTACTTTTTTGTTTTTACTTTTGTCTCTGTGTTTTACTGTGTCAGACTCCTACAACTCTCTTTTTGTTCAGTAACCAACTACACCTCCTTGTTCAGTAACCACCTCTTACTTCGAGTACAACCACGACCCATCACACCCTTGTTTATCACTACCCATACTAATGTAACCAAAATAACTTTCCCCCTTCGCTTTCCAGAACCAACTAAACATTTACCTTAATTACTTTTTACACCCCACCAGGCAGCGTCAAAAAACCCGTTCCCACGAAAAATTTCCCACACGCCGAAAAAATTTCACCCGCCCAAAAATATTTCCTTCAGCCTCCAGGCTGGAGCCATTTTACCCATATTTCCTTCATAAACCCTATCAGCCTCCAGCCTGGAGGCTAAAAGTGGGGTCTGGGGGCCAGCCTCTACTACTCATGGTACACAACCTGTGGTGCTATTGGTGGATGCAGGGTCAGTACTCGAGGCGCTCCTGTCTGGGAAATTGCCAGTACTAAGGACACTACTTTCTGAACTTAGCAGTCAGCATAAGGTCACCATACAATGGATACCATCCCACTGTGGAGTACCTGGAAACGACAGAGCTGATCGATTGGCTAAGGAAGGAGCAAAAGAAGAATAGCCTGATGTGCCCGTTACATGCCACCAAAGGAGAAGAGTGGTCTGATCAGTCAGAGGACCTCCGCGGCCTGCTCAAGATGACTGGCACATTGTGGACAGACCAGAGCAGGTCATTGTTCTGCGCCTCGGAGCAGGATGCAGTGGATTATGTGGCCACATATATGCAGGATTCGGGATTTGGTGGATCGGCCATGTGCACATGTGGATTGGCGTCGCCAAGGTACATCATATCTTGGCGGATCTTCTAGCCTGGAGAGACGACAGTGGAAGATGGGCTCTATGGACCGCTGAGTGAACTAGGAAATATAGTTAAATTCATACAAGAGACAACATTGCAGTTATAGCCATATTTCAAGCAAACGAAAGAAGAAGAAGAAGAAGAAGAAGAAGAAGAAGAAGAAGAAGAAGAAGAAGAAGAAGAAGAAGAAGAAGAAGAAGAAGAAGAAGAAGAAGAAGAAGTAAACTTGCCAAGAAATCACAACAGCAAAGAATGCTGGTTTTGGCTGCATCGTCCTGTAAAGGATATGCAACTAACTTTTGACCTCACACCGATGGATGCAATCACCTGTCAGGTCTGTAACGACCTGATCGCCAGCACATCGGACTTCAGAATCACAACTCAGTCTTCCAGAGGACTGACTGATCAAGTAATAAACCAGGCCACGAAACTATAAGGTGGATGTAACCAGTACTTCTTCTAGTCGTATCTATCTCCCGGACAATTTCCATGAAATTATTAAAAATATTCCGTGCCCATTTGACCAAAGTTGGGTCGACCCCCAGATGTGTGATGACCTATTGGGGATTGAACTCATCCCCTTGTCCTGGTTGGCAAGCGCGATAACCACTAAGCTGCTGAGGATATTAACTGCGGGAGACTGACGCTCCATGTGTTCGACCAGTATGCTATGAACTTAAATCACCTAGTCAGTCAAAGCTTCCAACACACGATCACAGTAAAGAGGGTGTTGAGAGAGAGAGAGAGAGAGAGAGAGAGAGAGAGAGAGAGAGAGAGAGAGAGAGAGAGAGAGAGAGAGAGAGAGAGAGAGAGAGAGAGAGAAGAAGAAGAAGAAGAAGAAGAAGAAAGAAGAAGAAGAAGAAGAAGAAGAAGAAGAAGAAGAAGAGAAAAAGAAGAAGAAGAAGAAGAAGAAGAAGAAGAAGAAGAAGAAGAAGAAGAAGAAGAAGAAGAAGAAGAAGAAGAAGAAGAAAAAGAAGAAGAAGAAGAAGAAGAAGAAGAAGAAGAAGAAGAAGAAGAAGAAGAAGAAGAAGAAGAAGAAGAAGAAGAAGAAGAAGAAGAAGACGAAGAAGAAGAAGCAAGGAAGCAAAAGCACAGAGAATAAAAAAAATTAAAAAAGGAAATACAGACACAGGTAAGATGGGGCGGCAGAAGTCTCCAAATCACAGAACGAATGAAAACGTGAATGAATGGAAATAAAAGAACAGAGGGAAGGAAGGAAGACAGAAAGAAAGGAAGGAAACTAAAAGAAAGAAACAAAGAAAAGAAGGAAGCAAGAAAGGAAAATAGAAAGAAAGACAGAAAGAAAGAAAGAATGAAAGGAAGAGATGAATGAAAATAGAAAGAAAGAAAGAATGGAAAAAAAGAAAGAACGAAAGAAAGAAAGAAGGAAAACTAGAATAGGGAAGGAAGGAATGAAAAAAGGAAGGAAAGAAGGAAAATAGAAAGAAAGAAAGAAAGAAAGAAAGAAAGAAAGAAAGAAAGAAAGATAGAAAGACAGGGTATAAAAGGCAAGAACATCGACTTCGTTGGGCCGGGTTTTATCCCATATGGCGCGGTCTTGTTCCGGCAGGACGGCCCGCTGACAGCGTCGCACAGAGCACCCACTCCGTAGCTCCAGCCATGACCGCCAGGTGTCTCCGAGAAAACTCCATCCTCGAACCAAACGACTCAGCCCGGAATCGAACCTACAACCTTCGGAGCGTGAGACAGGTGGCGTAACTACTTCGGAAAGAAGGAAGGGATGAAGAAAGGGAGGCAGGAAGGAAGGGACACATTAAGAAAAAAAAAAGAAATAAAGAAAGAAAGAAAGAAAGAAAGAAATGAATGAATGAATGAATGAATGAATATGGAAAATGAAAAGTAAAGAAGGCAGAAAAACAGCCTGAAAAACAAATCAGAAAAAGAAAATGAATTAAAAACAGATTCTAAAATAAACAAAGAATCAAACGAGAACATACAAAATTAGTATTTAATTAACCAACTCGATTAACACAAGCTCCGACGACAAAGAGATAGTATGAAATTGAATATACTGATTAGTTCTTGAAGCTGGTTTCTTTCTAACTTCTGTGATATTTTATTATGTATGTTTCCTTCGAGTGTATACTCCTTACTTATATGACTTGTTTTTCTGACACCTGGCTGTCTTGACAGACGATAGTTTGTTAAATTGTGCTTACTAAAAGGCATAATAACTACAACCCATGGCGGGGACCAGGGATGGAGTTATATCTCTCCATAGCACAAAGCCTGGTCCAAACCGTAGAGACCATGTGTTGCCCATGCAGCATGATCCCTTTCTCGGCCTGTTCAGTTTACTCCAGAGGAAAGGTAATGGCACAAGACTAGCTACAGAAGCTGCCGGATCAGCAAAGCAATGCTCTAACTGTCCGCCTGTTGGAGCGTCGATCCTAGACCAGTTTCCTACCAAAGCTTATGGACTGGTCTGTCCTGCATTTAGTCTTCAGGTTACATTTCCTCACACTAGGGCAAGGCTTGAAACCGATGGCACAATGTGCGGTGTTTGTTATGCCCAACATTCGGCGCTAACAAGTAGCAAGTCGCACAGTATACTACATATGACTAAAACTTGACAATAACCTCTTAGCACCAGCGCATTTTGTGGAAGAAGAAGAAGAAGAAGAAGAAGAAGAAGAAGAAGATGAAGAGGAAGAAGAAGAAGAAGAAGAAGAAGAATATGGAAGAGGATGATGAGTAAAGGAACAAGAAACAGAAACATAAGAATGACCAGTGTTAGTAGTAGTAGTAGTAGTAGTAGTAGTAGTAGTAGTAGTAGTAGTAGTAGTAGTAGTAGTAGTAGTAGTAGTAGTAATAGTAGCAGTAGCAGCAGAAGCAGCAGCAGCAGCAGCAGAAGTGAATAAGAAGTTGATGTTGGATGTCAAAGGCCACAATAGCCAATAGAAAGAATACACAAGCAAGTGACATTCTATATAACACATGACATGCACGCTGCGTTCCTTGCTATAGAAAGCTATAGAAATAACACATTACATGCACGCTGCGTTCCTTGCTATAGAAAGCTTCAACACATCAAACCCATTCAGACTATCAGAGCAGAAGTTTCCAGAACAGTAAATGATTAAATGCCATGGGATGATTAAACGTCTTTAACAACTTACTCGTATCTGCCATTGGCTTACATATCGCCAAAATATTGTCAGTGCGAAATGTTGTCTCAATTAAAGCATAAATACAGTAGTTTTCCTAAGCAACCAAATAAGAAATGTTGTTATCAGACAGACAGTGGGATCAACAACCTGTGCTATATTTATTGAAAGACAGAAGATCAAGTGGAGTGGCCATCTCTTTAGAATGCAGCACCATCAACTACCATCACAGGCCCTGCATCAAATATCATCTGCGACGAGAGCAAGATGACGCAAGTAAATGGATTGACAACATCAAAGACATTGTACAATCACACGGAATAGCACTTTCCAATGCCCCCCATCGGGCGCAGGAGCGCCAATTATTCCTCCCCACGACGCTTGATGGCAACAGTGGAAGTTGTTGATGATAATGATGATGAACCCCTTTAATTTGATATATAACACAACATGTCTGCTGTCATATTAACAACTGTTAGGTCATAACTATGACACACCTCTACTTCCCATTTTCCGACATTCAGTTTGCTTTGGTCCACATCTAATTTTGTTTGGCATCAATCTATTAAAGAAAATATGTAAAGTACGTTTCAGTTATTAAATGTAGGCCTTGTGTGTCCATGCCGGTACTCACCCAATTAATGGGAACTCTTCAAACGGAACGCGTGTTGACTAGCTTGTCTGTGACAGATTCATCATCATTATCATGTGACATACCGATCATCCTGGGCGTTTCATGATTCGCCATCTTATACACTCACCAGAGTCGTGGATCAGCTCCGTGTTCTTGTCTCGACCATGCCATGTGGCCAAGCCTTCTAGGTATTTACTTCTCTGCTTCCCCTAGTTCTTTCCCACTCAATCTTGCTTGCTGTCACCAAGTTCTCTAGTTTATTTCTTCTCTTAACGTGCCCAAAAACTGCTGACTTCTGCGTCTAATTTCTCCAGTCAGTTTACGGTCTTTATTTGCTTCTTGTTGGACTTGCTCATTGTTTTTTTCTGTCTGTCCATGGTATTCTTTGTATTTTCCACAGAAACCACTATTCTTGTTCTAATCTCTCCAAGGCATCTCTCATCAGATATTATGTCTGTTCCGATATAGTTGTACCGATTTACTTGCTTAGAATATTCCCATTTATCCGTATTTTACATTGTAGTATTTCTTTCTTCCTTTTGACGGCCATAATCTCTGTCTTCTTACAATTTAATTATAACCCTAGTTGTTCACTGTGTACAACAACCGTATCTACTAAATGTTGCAGATCCCGTGCATTGTCTGCAATTAATACTGTATCATCCGCATATCTAACGTTATCGCTATTTGTCTCCCGTTGCTGATTCTTCTCATTTCTAAATTTCTTAAAATATTTTTACTATTTCCTTGCTACAGAAAAAAATAAATAAATCCATACCACAAGATCTAAATATCGAAGAAGTTTGGCTACTAAAGACGATAAAAAATAGAAAATTGAAATATTTTGATCACTTGAAATGTCATGAAAGTTTGAGAGAACAATAATGGAGGGGTATATGCCCGGGGAGCCGGTCTCCTTAGTCTAGGAGTTACACGACTTTCTCCGTAATCCCGTATACTCTCATGAGAAGCGTGACGTTGCGCGAGAATCGGTAGCGGTTCTCTCCGCGTCGGTAACTTAGGGGTATGTGAGCCGGTCGCTCAGAAAGCAATGTCAAACTACTGAGCGAAATCTTGCCAAGAAATCAACAATCAGCTGAAAGATGCTGATGTTGACAGCGTTGTCTGTAAAGGATATGCGAAAAAAATACCCGCAAAGAAAGAAGAGGAAGGCCAAAGAGAAGATGATGCAGGATGTGGCAAATGATCTCCAGATGGGTGTATCGGACGCGGGACATCTTGCTTATGACCGAAACGTTTTCCAGACGGTTGTTATGGGAGCGAAGTTCTGCAAAATACATGCTACTGAATGAATGAATGAATGAATGAATGAATTTCCTTGCCATAGAAAGTGCCAACAAATCAAACTAGCAAAAAATAAATTTCCAGAACATTGAACAATGAATGTAAAGTACGTTTCAGTTACTGAATGTAGGCTAAGCGTGTCCATGCCTGTACTAACCCAATTACTGGGAGCTGTTTAAACGGAACGCCGATTAACTAGATTGTCTGTGACAAATTACGCTGTTTAGTTTTTGTGTCCTCAACAAAGCGACAGTTGACATCTCCGCGGTAGCCTGTTTACATCGAGCTGTCCTGTTTAGAATGAGTTCTAGTCTTGATGAACTGAGTTAACTGTTTGCAGTTTGATGGAGGTTATCAAAACATCCATGAGACCGTCAAATAATTAAGAGTAGTACACTTGTACCGGATCTGTGGCGCTGGGTTTCGGACGCAGTTCGTAATCCCGCATACCTGCGTTCGAAACACAAATGTGGGAGATTTTGCAGCAGACTGTCTTACGTTGGTTTCCTACGGCCTCAAGCCCAATGCTGCAGCTAAACAGGATACAGAAACAGGACATAATTTACAACACTGCTATGGAAATCCTGGGTCCAATCCCCCGAAAGCATAAAGACTGGTTTGATGAAAATTCCGAATACATGAACCAATTGCTGGCCTAGAACCATCATCTAATCAAGGCACATTTGAATGGCCCGAAGTCAACATAAAAAAGATGCCTTCAAGAACATTCAGAGAGTAGTGTAGCAGAAACTTCGGCACATGCGGCACTCCTGGCTGAGCAGCAAAGCTGATGACATTCAGGGCTTTGCTGACAGACATGATATGAAAAACTTCTACGACTCACTGAAAGCGGTCTATGGTCCTACATCACCAGGCACAGCTCCCCTCCTCAGTGCAGATGGGGGAACATTGGTCACCGATAAGAAAGAAATCCTTCAGCGCTGGGCAGAACATTTCAGCAACATCTTAAATGCAACTTCCTTCTTCGATGATGAAACCATCAAGTGCCTTCCTCAAGTTCTCCATCAATGATACACTTGATGACCTGCCAACCATAGCAGAAGTAAACAAAGCCATCCAGCAACTCTCCAGCGGCAAGGCACCTGGTCCGGACTCCATCCCGGCAAGATATACAAGGCAGGTGGGCCGGTCCTAACAGAGCAGCTTCACCAAGTCTTTACAAACATATGGGTGAACGAGACCATGCCACAAGATTTCAAGGACGCGTCAATAGTCCACCTTTACAAGCGAAAAGGAAACCGCCAATCCTGTGACAACCACCGAGGCATCTCCTTGCTTTCAATTGCTAGGGAAGATACTCGCCAGAATTCTTCTCAATCGCCTCACGGCCCATCTCGATCAAGGTCTTCTTCCCGAGAGCCAGTGTGGCTTCAGAAAAGAACGTGGAACTGTTGACATGATTTTCGCTGCAAGGCAGCTGCAAGAGAAATGTCAGGAACAGAACTGCGAAATGTTCTCCACTTTCATTGACCTTACCAAGGCTTTTGATACAGTCAGCAGAGAAGGACTGTGGAAGATTATGGCAAAATATGGCTGTCCACGAAAGTTTGTCCAAATAGTGCGGCTATTTCATGATGGCATGCAGGCAAGAGTACAGGAAAATGGTGAACTGTCTGAGCCCTTTCCTGTCACCAATGGAGTGAAACAAGGATGTGTCCTGGCACCAACACTGTTCAGCCTCATGTTTTCAGCTATGTTGACGAATGCCTTCGAGAACAACGACATTGGAATAGACATCAACTACCGCATGGATGGAAAGTTATTCAATCTCAGAAGGCTGAAAGCTAAAACCAAAATTGACAGCGACACCGTCAGAGAGCTCCTGTTTGCTGATGATTGCGCTCTATACGCCAACTCAGAGGCGGACATGCAACATAATGTTTCAGCTTTCTCACATGCCTGTGCCAACTTTGGGCTCAACATCAATTTGGAGAAGACTGTAGTTATGTACCAGCCAGCTTCAGTGAATAATCACACCGTGCCGAATATCAAAGTGAATGGTCATAGTCTAAGTGTTGTGGACAAATTCGCCTATCTTGGCAGCATTGTGTCACAAGCTGCCACAATTGATGATGAAGTGAATGCAAGAATATCCAAGGCCAGCGCGGCCTTTGGCAGACTGTACAAGAATGTATGGGACAGAAATGGAATAAGCCTGCAAACAAAGCTGAAAGTCTACAAAGCAGTTGTATTATCCACACTGCTATATGCTTGTGAAACCTGGACTGTTTATCAGCGACACGCTAGGAAATTAAACCACTTCCACACAGTCTGCCTTAGGAAGTTACTGAAGATTAAATGGCAAGACAAGATCCCAGACACTGAAGTCCTAGAAAGAGCGTCCATGCCCAGTATCCACACTCTACTAATGAAGAATCAGATTCGCTGGGCTGGTCACTTGACTCGCATGCCAGATCACAGGCTCCCTAAACGAATTTTTTACTGGCGAGTTGCGTTGTGGTAAACGCTCCCAAGGCGGCCAGAGGAAACGATTTAAAGACACTCTCAAAATCTCACTGAATGCCTTTGGAATTCATCATGACACCCGGGAGACTGCAGCCAGAGACCGAAATTCGTGGCGTGCATCATTACGCAAGGGTGCAGTCACTTGTGAGGCAACCAGGACTGCAAGAGCTGTGAAGAAAAGACAGAACAGAAAAACCACTGCAGAAAATCCTCCTCCAGAAACGTCAAGCATTCTTTGTCCACATTGTCAAAGAACATTTCGAGCCAAAATAGGCCTTATCAGCCATCTTAGAACTCACGGCTCCATACTTTCAACCCCACTGGATGAAATGAATGATCATCATCATTCTTGATGGACAAACAACAGGATTCCTACGAAATGGTATGAGTGCCGGTCGTCCAGAAAGCATGAGCTCAGAAACAGCAACAAAAAATGCTGGGGGTGGCTGCGACGTCATGTAAAGGCTATGCAACTAACTATTAGTACAAATGTAGAAGAGCGGCTGGCCGTTTGGCTGAGAATGCCGATTTCTCCTTGTGTAGACCTGGGTTCGAATCCTCGGTAAGGTATGGAGAATGTTCTGTCGGGGGTAAAAAGAAAACCCTAACCAGAGTTCGCGGCGACTGCTCTCGCCAGGTGACCTTAATTTCTCAGGTACTATAGTCAGTTCCTGCTTCGTGGCGAGGGATTTGCGGACGCAGTTCGTAATCCTGCATACCCGCGTTTCGAAACACAGATGTGGGAAATTTGGCAGCAGACCGCTTTACTTTTTTTTAATGAAATGGTATGGGTACGGGGCGTTCGGAAAGCAATGGCAAACTACTGAACGTAAACTTGCCCTGGAATCACCAACAGCCAAAAAATGCTGGGGTTGACTGCTACGTTAAGTTAAGGATATGCAACTAACTTTTTAACTATAGGCAGTGGAAGACAGTTTTTTGTTTGTTTTAACGACAGTACAATTGTCTTAAGTGATTCATAAGTTAAATGGTTCCGTCGCAAAACATAGTATACCTGTGCGGGCTATTGGTTTGTCGAGACTCCTGTCTTTTTCACTTTTCACATGGGGCAGCGAGAAGCATTTGTATGATATTCAATGGCACAAGAACTGAGCATAATGGGGTGACCCTTTGCGGGGAAGTTGGAACCGCGACTAACTAACTAACTATTCATAAATTAAACAACTTCACAGCAACGGGTTGTCCCCATTATGCCCCGTTCCTGTGCCAGTGAATATCACACAAAACGCTCCCCACTGCCCAATGTGAAAAGTGAAAAAGACAGGAGTCTCGACAAACAACAGCCCGCACAGATACACTGTGCATAATGCCGCCATCAGAATGTCAACACACCAGTCTCCCACAAAATACCCAGTTTATCTCTGATGGAATCTGCAGTCATTTTCCCAACTGGATGTTTCCTAGATGTTCACCCACACAGTCCACGAAATACAGTTCATCGTCGATGGCAGTGGCAGTCAACCAGAAGCCCAGCAGCCACGCATTTCTGCATAAGGCAAAAACCGGTCAACTCTGGGACATAACCACCTGCCATAACTCTGACATGCAGTCACGTTCCAAAAAACCTCAGGCAGATTCAAAAGCATTTCACACGAAACTCACAGCTCACAGTGTCGCGCCACGCACTCACTCAGTAGCAGAGCGACGGAACCATCAAGCCTCCTTAGTCGCCTCTTACGACATGCGTGGTAGGCTACAGTGTTGCTATTCTTTGCTTCCCTTATGGGCCCCGGCAACACACGGGTTGATAGGAAAACTTCCTGGCTCGTAACATTATTGACCTTTAGCCCATTAACCCCCATAACCACACATCGTGTTCATTCACTTTGTTGGAATCATGCACGTGGATCATATGAAAGACGTGTCCAACCCACAACAAAAATACAGATAAGTAAGTTTATATTTATATTTTCATGTATTGTTTTCATTGTAGTTGTGTCGGTTTGTATTTTTGTTTTCTGTGCCGACAAAGGCTTTAGCCGCAACGTCCATATATGTTACATCGCGTTCTAGAATAGCTTATCGCAAATTTTTCGTTTTTTTTGTTTTTGTGTGATTCATTCATTAGAGCTTAGAAAAAGAGCTAGACAAATCCCAGGAAATCATGAGGCGTGAGAAAGACGATTGCGATGGACTGAAGGGACACATAGAAAAATTGAGAATAGCGAAACTAGAAAGTTTGTGTTGTTGTTTTCTTAACTAATCTCCGAGGGAAAGTGAAATAGAGGAGACATAACACAGGAGGACATGTAGGAGATAGCAAAAGATAGAACAGCTTGGATGGGTTCATAGAGGCCTTCTGTTTCAATGGAGGAGAGAAGGCAAAAGAAGAAGTTGAAAGCTGCGTTTGTCTGTTGTATTCCCATCTTAATACCTCTAACTGATGATACAGTATTACTACCCACATTACAGAATGGTATTGACAAACTAACAACCTCAACCCAAAAGAATAGTGAAAATCACATTGCAAAAACAAATATTATGCATACAGATAAAACTAATACTGTGAAAGAAATATATGTTAATGAGGAAATATTGGAGGTGGTGAAAATTTCGAATATCTTTGGTCATTAATTACCAACAATGGTGACACAATGAAAGAAATTAAAAGACAAATATCTATTGCTCTTCAAAGACTAAACCAACTGAATAAATTGTGGCGTGGGACAGATAGACCTACAAAAATTAGGTTTTTAAGAGCATGCATCTTTCCCATTGCAACATACGCCTGTGAGACGTGGCCACTTAATACACAAGCTGAGCAGCGCACAAATGCCTTTGAATATAAATGCTACAGACGAGTTCTAAGAATGTCTTGGGTACAGACAAGAATAAATACGCCCACACGACAAGAGCTGAATATTGAAGAAGGTTGGCTGCTAAAGACGATAACACAAAGACAATTGACACATGTTTGGTCACTTGAAAAGTCATTTAAGTTTGGAGAGAACAATAATGGAGGGGTATATGCCCGGAAGAGAGGAAGAGGAAGGCCAAAGAGAAGATGGGTGCAGAGTGTGGCAGATGATTTTCAGATGGGTGTATCGGAAGCGGGGTATTTTGCTTATGACCGAGAAGTTTTCCGGAAGGTTGTCATGGGAGCGAAGTTCTGCAAAGGACATGCTACTGAATGAAAAAATGAGCTGTTCCCCCATCCGGCGCCCCGGCTTAGGGAAAGTGAATGCAGTTTTACAATCCGGCACACCGGCTTGGAAATCACCTCGGCTAACATGGGCCGCCTTGGGTTGACTTCCATAATGGTATAAGAATAGATCGTGCAGGAAGCAATGCACTATTGGGCGTAAAATAGCCAAATAATTCATTCATGCATCATGAGCTATGCTGGTAAGCGTGGGCGGTCATGTCTCGGCTTCTCACACGATCACTAGAGTTGTGGATCCGCTCTGTGTTCTAGTCTCGACCATGCCTTGTGGTGAAGCCATCCAGGTATGTACCTCTGTGTCCTTCCCTTGTTCCTTTCCCCTTAATTTCGCCAGCTGTCACAAAATTCGCCAGTTAATTTTTTCCCATTACGTGCCCCCAAAAATGTGACTGCCTACGTGTAATTTCTCTAATCAGTTCACGGTTTTCATTTGCCTCTTGTAGGACTTGTTCATTGATTTTTTCTGTCTGTCCATGGTCTTCTTTGCATTTCCTCAGAAACCATTTTATCCAAATAATGATTGGGTTGACTGCGACGTCTTGTGGAGAACATGCGACTAACTGAAATCTGTACCACAAAACTGCAAAGCTGAGTTTGTGTATGAATCCGCTATTTGAAGGAGATTTCATCAAGAGAGATTGGGTTACCATTTTCTGTTAGTGTATGACGCTACCTCTCGTGCAACGCAGCCTGTTTCTATAAAACCCTACTGACATCACATCATCGCCGCCATTACAGCGGGCCTGTGTATCTGACAAGACAGACACTGCGCTGTCAAGAGCTGTCTTTTCAGAGCTCAAGAGGTCATCATCATTATTGGTATCGTCATTATTATCATCACGATAATGATCATCATCATCACCACCACCACCATCACCATCATCATCATTATCATCATATTCATCATAATCATACCGATCATCATCTTAATAATCACATTCACCATCACGATCATGATGATTATAATATTAATCATCATAATTCCCGTATGCATACTTGTTCATCAATACCTTCAATTGCATGTTCCTGTTAAATCACCACGTCCGATATCCATGTCAGCTACAACAATTAAAGCCCGCTTCGTGGCGAAGACGTTACGGGCGCAATTCGTAATCTCGCATACCCGCGTTCAAAACACAGCTGCGGGAGATTTGGCAGCAGACCGCCTCGGACTGGTTTTTTACGAAATGGTATGGGAGTCTCCGTGGCGAAGTGGTCAAGCCGTCTGCCTCGGGCTCCGAAGATTGTGGGTTCGATTCCGGGCCGCATCCTTCGGTTCACAAGTGGATTTTTTTCGGAGACTCCTGAGGATCGTCGCTGGAGCTACGGAGTTCGTGCTTTGCGCTGCGCTTTCCGTGCTGCGGAAAGAGACTGAGCCATATGGGATAAAAACTCAGTGCAATGAAGTCGACCTTGTCGAATTTTAAGCGACATTTTTGGTATGGGTGCTGGTCGTTCAAAAAGCAAAGGCAAACTATGATCGTAAACTTGCCAAGAGATCACAACAGCAAACAATGCTGTTGTTGACTGCGACATTCTGTTAAGGATATGCAACTTTAAAAAAAAAAAACGTTGTACAAAGAACAGTAACTCAAATCACAAAATGGGTATCATATGTTTCTGACTGAGCATGTGTGTATGAGTTTGAGATTGCGTGTGAGCGCATGTGTGTTCGTTGCACGGTGGGTGATAAAGTGTTTAAAAAAAACAAAAACTACTCATTCAAGAATCTCTGACCCACTTTTTCCTCCTCACGATTTTAATCTCATAAAATTGAAAACCCGCAGACAGGAAGTTGTTTCCTCCTGGTTGAAGAAGGCAATGAAGAGCAATTCATCCCCCTCTACACGTGCTCGTCATCAGACGTCCTCTATAATACTTGACCGATTTGTTATCTCTCGCGATGCAATTCAGAGACTCTTGTTCTTTTCCGCATTGAATCTCGGTCTTTCTTTCTCTTGCTTTCTGTCTCTCTCATTCTCGCTTTTTCTATTTCTCCCTCGCTTCCTCTATCTCTTCCCCGCCTCTCACTCGCTGTTTCACTCATCACTTTCTCTCTTACTTTCTAGCTCTCTCTCTCTCTCTCTCTCTCTCTCTCTCTCTCTCTCTCTTCGCCTCCTCTCATTCGCTCTTTCTCTCACTCTCGTAACCTCTTTCTCTCTCACTTTCTAGCTTTCTTCTCCCCTCTCTCTCGCAAACTCACACACTCTCTCTCGCTTTCTTTCTCCCCCTCTTGCTTTCTCCGCCTCTCTCTCTCTCTCTCTCTCTCTCTCTCTCTCTCTCATCCTCTATCTCTTCCCTTCCTCTCAATCGCGTTTTCTCTCACTCTCGCAATATCTCTCTCACTTTCTATCTCTCCCCCTCTCTCTCGCTCTCTCTCTCTCTCTCTCTCTCTCTCACACTCTCTCGCAAACTTACACACAGACACACAACTCTCTAGCTTTCTTTCTCTCTTTCCCTCTCCCTTTCTCCGTCTCACTCTCTCTCTCTCTTCCCCTCCTCTCATTCTCTCTTCCTCTCACTCTCGTAACCTCTTTCTCTCTCACATTCTAGCTCTCTTCTCTCCTCTTTTGCTCTTTCTCTCTCGCAAACTCACACACTCTCTCTCTCGCTTTCTTTCTCTCCATCTCACTTTCTCCATTTCTCCCTCTCGCCCTCTTTCTCTCTATCTCTTCCCATCCTGTCACTCACTCTTTCTCTCTCTCGCAATCTTTCTCTCTCTTACTTTCCATCACTCTTCCCCCTTTCTCTCACGTGCTCTTTCTCTCTCGCTTTCTCTCTCCCTCTGGCTTTCTCCGTTACTCTCTCGCTTCCTATCTCTCTTCTCCCATCCTCTCATTCGCTCTTTCTCTCACTCTCGTAACCTCTTTCACTCTCACTTTCTAGCTCTCTTTCCCCCCCCCCCCTCTCTCTCTCTTGAAAACTCACACACACTCTCTCTCTCCCTTGCGTTATCTCTCTCTCGCTTCCTCTCACTCTCTCTCTCTAACTCTTCCCCTCCTCTCATTCGCTCTGTCTCTCATTCTCGCAACCTCTCTCTCACTTTCTGTCTCTCTCCCCCCCCCCATCTCTCTTGCTCTCCGTCTCTCGCAAACTTACTCCCCCCCACCTCTCGCTTTCTATCTCTCTCCCTCTAGATTTCTCAGTCTCTCTCTCTCGTTTCCTCTCGCTCCCTCTCTCTTTCTTTTCCCTTCCTCTCACTCGCACTTTCTATCAATATCGTAACCCGTCTCGCTCTCTCACTTGTTTTTTCTCCTCCTCTCACACGCTCTTTCTCTAACTCTCGCAACCACTCTCTCACTTTCTAACTCTATTTCCCCTCTCGCTTTCTCTCTCTTGCACACACACAAACTCTCCCTCTCTCTCTCTCTCTCTCTCTCTCTCTCTCTCTCTCTCTCTCTCTCTCTCTCTCTCTCTCTCAAAACCTTCAAAAAACGTGACCGATTTTCGCTATCTCTAGATTATATTCAGAAACTCCCGTTTCTCTCTCTCTCTCTCTCTCTCTCTCTCTCTCTCTCTCTCTCTCTCTCACTCTCCCTCTCTCTCTCTCTCGCGCGCGCGCGCGTGCGCGATTTGATTCAGAAGCAGTTGTTCTTATTCTCTGTGGATCTCAATCTCGCTCTCTCAAAATCTCTGTCATGCATGACTGCTCTCAATTTGATTCAGACTGTTATTTTTATCCGCTTTGATCGCAGCCTCTCTCTCCCTCTTTCTCCCCCCTCTCTCTGTGTCTCCCTCTATCTCCCTCTTTCATGGTTAGATCGCCTGTACTACAGCTAAACTCCACCAAACTCCCACAGGGAACTGGTTGACTAAAAATGTCATTTCTGCGATCGTTCCGCTAAATGTATTCTTTTTCTCTCATGACATCACTCACATGAGGATAATCGTTGCCTGCCCTGCGTGCTCTCTCCCCAGGGTCTCATTCTAGCAGCGGATGAACTCAAGTATACGCCTCTGATTGATTGGTTACCTAACGCAGATTAAACTCCTGTCATTATTTGTCTTGCGTGCAACTTGTTGACCTGAAGTAATTCATTCAGGTTTATCCAGTTGCAGGCCTGGTGTTTAGTTACATTACGCCAGAATAAAGCTACCTTTGTGTTAGCTTATACACTGATTCATGTGAATATAATGTGAGGGTTTACCCTTGACTTCCACAAAGGGACAAGCGATAACGTCGTGGGAAACTTACCTATCATGGTGTTAATGTGTTTGAATTTCTATCAAGGTGGGGTTTTAATAATGACACGTGGTCACAGGTCACCCCAGGTCTAAATGGATACCAGGAGGTCATCATGGACGAATGAATAAGAGTACTTGTTCTTAAACATACGGTGTGCTGATGCCGAGGTAGCGGGTTCAACCCTTATACCGGTCAGCTGGAACTAAAATATTGACTTCTCATCCTTGACATGGGGGAGTAAATTACAAATACTTCTCTAGTCGGAGTGGGTTCGCCGGACGGCCAGGGACACTGGTAATAGGGAAAGCTAATCCCCAGGCAAACATCAGCAGAGAATAGTCACACTGCAACCTACCATGATTGCCGTAAGAAGTGGCTAAGGAGAGTTGGACTTGGGGCTGGCTGTCTCTTCCTGTAGAGAAACGGTAGCCAAAAAATCCAATCAATCGTAAACGTTCCTGCAACAATTTGAGGCGGTGGAGCAATTTGAATATCTTGGGTCATTAATTACCAACAATGGTGACACAATGAAAGAAATTAAAAGACGAATATCTATTGCTCTTCAAAGAGTGAAATATTATGGTCACTTGAAACGTCATGAAAGTTTTGAGAGAACAGTCATGGAAAGATATATGCCTGGGAAGAGAGAAAGAGGAAGGCCAAAGAGAAGATGGGTGCAGGATGTGGCGGATGATCTCCAGATGGGTGTATCGGAGGCGCGACATCTTGCTTATGACCGAGAAGTTTTCCGGAAGGTTGTTATGGGAGCAACTGAATGAATGAATGAATGAATGAATGAATGATTAAATGCAGCTTAGACAGAGAAGTAAATACCTAGATGGCTTGGCCACGTGGCATGGTCGAGACAGGAACAGGGAGCTGATCTACGACTCTGGTGATCGTGTGAAATGGCGAAACATGACCAACTACGCTTATCGGCATGGAGAATGATGATGATATACAACTTTCAAACGACCCGTTGTCGTTGTGAATTAGAGTATCAAAGTTTGTTCCCGCTGCATCTCCGCAGGAACTCCATCAAAATGGAGTTCCGTCCCGCTGTGGGTGGTAATGCTAATGGATCTCCCGGAGTTTCTTGCCTGAACAGTCTTTGTTGATTCTGCGAGGCTGTATCCTGACCTTACTTTGATGTTGTTTGTCCATGTGTGTGTCTTTGTCCGCCACTAGCGCTGTTATCCTGAACGTTTCCAACCACCCAAAACAGTCAGCCAACCAACCAACCAACCACACAACCAACCAACCAACCAATCAACCAACCAACCAACCAACTAACCAACCAATCAACCAACCAACCAACTACCCAACCAACCAACCACCGAACAAGCCAGATGAATATCCACTCTTACACATTTACACACCTGTTTTGTCCCAATCGTATTTTACCCAAACATAACCTCGGACGCAATAGAGTCACGGTATTTCTGTCTCCATATTAGTTTATCTGTACGCATTATCTTTGTTTTTTTGCAATGTTAAGATATGAATTGTGATTTTTACTATTCTTGTCGGTTGAGGTCATTAGTTTTTCTATACCATTCTGTATGTACAAAGAAAACAATAAAAATGCAAGTCCCGTGCCCCATTGTTCAGTCGACAATGCCAAGAGCGAGGGCGGACAAGGATTCGACCCCTGTTCTCGACGTTCCTAGGCCAAGTAAAGACTGATCACCCAACCCTCCGTGCACTCACACTTAAACATATGATGTTTCTATCACTTCACATATCCACAGCACATTCCCCACACAAGAGTACATAAAAATGGACAGAAAACAACATTTATATGAAAAAGAAAAGAATCGTGCTTCTTGTAAAAATGACCATAGTTCACGGAGCCGGATCAATGTCTTTAATGTACCCTGGCTCTTTCCGTTTGCATCTTAATCTTTCAGATAATCACATCTCTGGGGAATTCTCACGTAATAGGCGTTGTTAGTCTAAGCAGCTTGCCATCACAAAGCTGTTATAATCCCACGATGGATGCCATCGTAGGCGTGTGACGTGTTAGGATGGCAAACAGTAGCCTTGCCTGCTGTTCGGAAGACTGGAGTTATTGAACTGTCAATGAACTGATTCCACAAGTGTGTGTCTATGTTTTCTATATATACGCCATCTCTGTCTATGTTCTCTTTATGTTACTAAGCTGTGTTTTATATTGTGTTAAAATTTGGTGGAATTGCGGTAAAGCTGTGACAATGTAAACAATATAAAATAACACAAAGTAATGCAGCTTTACATAACAGAATTACGACACATACAGGACGTTGCGGCGACTAGCCTTCATCAGCAAACAAATATATACTCAAAACACAACATATAGTCACGGAGAACACCCTCCGGTAATTACATTAACGCGTGACGACGGGATGAGAAGAATAAAAAGATGAAAAACTGAAAGCAATGAAGAGAAAATGAAAATTTGAAGGAAAAAAAAAGAAGATCGTACTTACCTCAGAATCCTGAGCTGGTTAGCTCAGGATTCTGAGGTAAGTACGATCATTTTTTTTTTCAAATTTGTTTTATTTTATATTGTTTATATTAGATTACATTGTTCATCTGTGTATCGATTTTGTTTTACATTGCTCATCTGTGTATCTATTTTTGTTTTCTTTTCAGGACAACACAAAGTTTATCGTCGAGGTAGAAATAGTTTCAAAAGTATACAGCATGTTAGCTAGCAGACTTGCAGATCATTTGAAGAAGAAGAAGAAGGAGAAGACGAATAATAATAATAATAATAATAATAATAATAATAATAATAATAATAATAATAATAATAATAATAATAATAAGAAGAAGAAGAAGAAGAAGAAGAAGAAGAAGAAGAAATTCACGTCCCAACCAGAACTCACACCTTACAGTACATACTTTACCCGTTAACCACAACCCTTAGAAACTCACCATTTCACAGTCTCAACTGACAATTAACGCTACTGTAAACGAGCACGAAATCAGGTTAATAAAAAAGAACAGCGTTAAAAACATCTGATAATGGAAAGAACACACATAATGCAGCGTGTGGGGCCAATGTGGTGTGGTTGGGCGTTAAGAACGGAGAGGAGATCAAGCCAGATTTATCTATCATCGTGTTTGTAACACAAACATGCCGGGATATCTGACAAGTAGCAGATTATCATCGTCTAGATTCTGTTTGTTTATTCATGATGTTATGCAACATGTTTCATTTATTTATCTCTCTTGTTTTGAAAGGGCGTTATGTTATCTCAGTGGATCTGAAAGATTTTTTGTGGGCCTAGTTTTTACAAGAAAGGAAGGTTCATCGTCATTGTCATGTATCTTGCCAGATGCTGAATGTTGGGCGGCGCTCTGTAAACCCAACACACCGTATGTTGACAACGGTTTCGGGAAGAGCGCAAATGGGAGGTCACCAGAATTATCTCAGTGCAACTAGGAAATGAAACCTAAAGACTAAATGTCATGGCAGGGCAGACAGACCCTAAGCTGTGGTTGGTAACTGGTCTAGGATCGAAGCTCTGACATACGAATTGTTTGAGCACTGCTCTGCTGATCCGGCAGCCTCTGCAGCTTGTCTTGTTCCAGACGTATTGATGTCACCTTTCCTCTAGAGTAAACTAGGCAGACCGAGAGAGGGATCATGCTGCACAGGCAACACATGGTCTCTACAATTCAGCCCAGGCTTTGTGTTATGGATAGGTGTAACTCCATCTCAGGTCTCCGCCATGGGTTGTAGTTATTATGCCTTTTTTAAGCAAAATGTAACAAACTATCGTCTGTCAAGTCGGCAAGGTGAAGGTCTGCCAATTGACTTATGCGTTCATATCTTTCTACAGATCTCAGTCGCTGTTGCTGTGCATCAACTCTGCTGATGATATTCCTCCATGCCACCGTCTAAGTCCATCCAGCATAATTTCTCTTGGTCTGCCTCTACCTCTTTCCCCATCGATCCTTCTAGTCGTCACGATGTTCTCTAATGCTTCTCTTCTTATCACATGATCAAAGAATACTGTTTGTCTCTTTCTTATAGTTTATATATTGTTTAGTTTCATTAGCCTCTTTCAGGCAATCGTTGTTAGTTAGTTAGCTCCTACTTCACGGCGAAGGGTCGCCCCATTATGCTTCGTTTCTGTATCAATGAATATTACACAACATGCTCCTCACTGCCCCATGTGAAAAGTGGAACAGACAGGAGTCTCGGCAAACCAACATTCCGCACAGGCATACATGCATAAGACCGCTGCGAGAATGCCAACACAAAAGTCCGCCAAGAAAATCACAGTTCATCGTCGATGGAAGCGGCAGTCACTAGAAAACCAACCGCCACACATTACTGAATAAGACAACCCAGTTAGTTCAGCGACCGGCAGGCCGGCATCTTTCTGAACATGCAATCAACCGCCGACAGATGTAAAATCACTCCACACGAAATTCAGAGCTCACAGTGTCGCCCCACGCACTCAAATCACTAGCAGGGCGACAGAACCATACACTACCAGTCCAACATGAGGAAAATGCGTAAGCATAAATACTCCAGATGCCTTAACAGCTCAACCGCTTATCCTCCATGTTGCGAACTCGGAAGAGCGTTGTTAGTCCGAAGTTGGCAACATTAGTCTCTGAAACCACACCTCTGTTGCTTCCAAATGTTCCTCTACATTGTTCATTAGCGCTCCATGAATTGTTGCCATTCAACCTCACAAACAAAGGCGGGAGAGCTCATATTTATTGTCCTTAATAGTCAGTAACCGCCGGGGTGGCTCATAGGATAGTAGGACGCAAGATTTCATAATTCCCGCCATACGGAGTCGAGGGTTAGAAATGGCAGTGGGCAGTTTGGAAGCAAACCGCTTTGCGTTGATTTCAATAGTATGTCGGGCGGCCGTTCACGTAGCAATGGGCAACTACTTTTTTCACACTGGCCAAGATCTCACATAACCTTCATGGTGGACATCCTGCGGAGACACTAGTCTTTGTGGCGTTCTGAGAAAACACTAGTCTGTGGGACATCCTGGGCAGACAGAAGTCTTTTCGCCAATCTAGACTGAGACTAGTCTTTGTGGCATTCTGAGAATACACTAGTCTGTGTGGCATTCTGAGTTTACACTAGTCTTTGTGGCATTCTGAGAAAACACTAGTCTTTGGGCATTCTGAGAATACACTAGTCTTTGTGGCATTCTGAGAATACACTAGTCTTTGTGGCATTCTGAGAAGACATGAGTCTGTGGAACATCCTGGGCAGAGAGAAGTCTTTTCGGCAAACTAGACAGACACTAGGCCTTGTGACAGTCTGAGAATACGCCAGTCTTTCTGGCATTCTGAGAATACAATAGTCTTTCTGGCATTCTGAGAAGACACTAGTCTTTGTGGCATTCTGAGAATACACAAGTCTGTGGGATATCCTGGGCAGACAGAAGTCTTTTCGACAATTAACACAGACACTAGTCTTTGTGGCATTCTGAGAAGACAATAGTCTTGGGACAACCTGTGCAGACAGAAGTCTATTCGGTAATTTAGACATACACTAGTCTTTGTTGCATTCTGAGAAGACACTAGTCTTTGTGGCATTCTGAGAAGACACTAGCATGTGGAACATCCTGGGCAGACAGAAGTCTTTTCGGCAATCTAGACAGACAACTGTCTTTGTGGCATTCTGAGAATACACTAGTCTTTGTGGCATTCTGAGACGACACGAGTCTGTGAGACACCTTGGGCAGACAGAAGTATTTTCGGCAGTCTAGACAGACACTAGTCTTTGCGGCAGTCTGAGAATACGCCAATCTTTCTGACATTCTGAGAATACACTAGTCTATCTGGCATTCCGAGAAGACACTAGTCTTTGTGGCAATTCTGAGAATACAATAGTCTTTGTGGCACTCTGAGAAGACACTAGTCTGTGGGACATCTTGTGTAGGAAGAAGTCTTTTCAGCAATCAAGACAGACACTAGTCTTTGTGGCATTCTGAGAATACACTAGTCTTTGTGACATTATGAGAAGATACTAGTCTATGGGACATCCTTTACAGACATAATTTTTTTCGACAATCTAGACAGACACTAGCCTTTGTGAGTCTTTGTGGCATTCTGAGAAGAAACTAGGTTTTGTGGCATTCTGAGAAGAAACTAGGTTTTGTGGCATTCTGAGAAGGCACTGGTTGTGGGACATTCTAGGCTGACAGAAGTCCTTTCAGCAATCTAGACAGACACTAGTCGTTGTGGCATTCTGAGACGACACCATTCTGGGGGATATCCTGGGCAGAAACTATTGTGTGAGACATTCTGGGGGATATCCTGGGCAGAAACTATTCTGTGAGACATTCTGGGTAGACACTAGTGTGTATAGTGTGTAAGACATTCTGAAAAGACACTAATCTGTGAGACAACCTGAAAAGACACTAAGTCTGTGAGACATCCTGAATAGACGCTAGTCTGTGAGACATCATGAAAAGACACTAGTCTATGAGACAACATGAAAAGACACTACTCTATGAGACATCCTGAAAAGACACAGAAATTTCCTGAAAAGACTCTAATCTATGAGACACCTTGGACAGACACTATTCAACTAGTCACTTGTCAGTAAATGGAAATTGTGGAAGGTACCACGAAACGAAACAAATAACGCGATAACCCTAGTACGGCGATATATCGCCCATCTCTACAAATAGGATGTCACATTTGGCGATGTATTATCCTTCCTTCCGTTAAATAAATTAACCTGTTTCAGATTGGTTCAATTCAGTGTTGATGTTGCATTTGGGTGTACAATTTTTCCTTATAATAAGCATTAAAATCCTGTGTATTTGACTTCGTATTTGTGGCAATTATATCTATCATTTATTGTAACCGAGTTTCCTTTTTCGCATAACGCAGGTTGTTTACATTAAGCCCACCAACTGATATTCCTGACATGTCTTGTATGGATCATTTTATTATTTCACGGAACGTTTAATAAACATGAAAATCGAAAACATCCACACCCCTATAGTTGTCGTTCTATCACCTGTACCTCGGAAGATCCTGCCACGTTGCCAATTTCCTGTGTTATTCTTTCGCTTCTGGATCAGACACTGCTCACAATGTACCAAGTTTCAAACTTTGTAAGGCTAAAAATCAATTGTTCGAGCCAATGTGGCACACGGCCAAATCCGGCGAATCGATCTCCCGTATTCAATGACTAGAACTTTGTGCGCTGGCTTCTAGCACAGGCTGCCTGCATCGAGTGTTTGATGAAGCGGTTTCTTCCTCTGCTTCTTCTTTCTGTTTTCTTAATTAACATGAAGGTTGTCTGTGAAAACAGCATGCCAACGGGGGATTGTGGGCCAGGGGTCTGGCTGGCTGGTGTGAAGTGTGTTGTCATTTTTGCGCATAAGGGACATTGATGGTGGAGTAATGGCGTGGTTGGCAGGGGACATTGGTGACATGTGGTAGGGGATGGCAGAAATGTGGCGGGAGATGGCAGATGGCAGAAATGTGGCAGGGGACATTAAATGGGAGAAATGTGGTGGGGGATATTAGGTAGAAGACATTAGATGGGAGACATTTGGTGCAGAACATTAGATGGGAGACATATAGTGGGAGACATTTGTTGCGGAACATTAGATGGGAGACATGGTGGGGGACATTAGATGAGAGACATGTGATGGGTGATATTAGGTAGGAGATATGTCGTGGGGGACAGTAGATGGGAGACATGTGGTGGGTGATATAAGGTAGGAGACATGTTTTGAGGGACAGTAGATGGGAAACATGTGGCGGGATACAGTAGATGGGAGACATGTGGCAGAGGACAGGAGATGGGAGACATGCGGTGGGAGACATTAGTTGGGAGACATGTGGCAAGAGACATTAGATGGGAGACATGTGGTTGGGTATATTAGTTGGGAAACATGTGGCAAAGGACATTAGATGGGAGACATATGGTGGGCGACATTAGTTGGGAGACATGTCGTGGGGGATATTAGATGGGAAACAGGTGGTGGGAGATGGCAGAAATGTGGTGGGAGATGGTAGATGGCAGAAATATGGCAAGGGACATTAGATGGAAGACATGTGACAGGAGACAATAGATCGCAGACATGTGACAGGAAATAATCACATTACTCAAGAGATCTGAGTGAAGTATAACGTAATCAATCACATTACTCAAGAGATCCTAGGGATGTGTAATGCAACCAGCCACATTACTCATTAGATCCTATGGGAGTGTGATGCAACCAATCACATTACGTATTAGATCCTAGGGGCCTGAGATGTAACCAATCACATCACCCAAGAGATCAGGGGCACGAGTGATCCAGCCAATCACATTACCCAAGAAATCAAGGGAAAGTGCGATATCAACAGAAACCATTATCATATGATAAACCCGGTTCCTTTTAAATCCTAGGTTGTCACCGAAACCTCTCAACTTCTTTAAATTTGCAACACACAAAATGTTTATCATCACAAAGAGCCGGTCATGAAGCTAGTGAGGTAATGGTTCTTCAAACATTGAGGTCTCAATACAGAATCGTCTGCCGATACATTTTCTGGCCGCCATTAAAAGTTGTCAGTACAGACAACAACACAGTGTAATAACAACTTTTATTAGTTAGTAAAAACAGCAACAACAACAAGATATTGCAAGATTTATTTCCTGGCATATTTGGCTGCCTCTCGTCAGGTGCATACTGCAGAGTTATATATTAAATAATAATACCTTGGCTGTAGAAAGTCGTTGTTATTGTTCGAAAATCCAGAACTTTACCCCACGGAAGTCTAACACTTAACAGGAAGTCCTTCTGTTTGCATTGCAAAGGCTGGAATCACATGATAGATAATGCTTCGGTATATTTGAGCAATGGATTATTGTTCGTCGAATACAGCTTACGAAATACATCTTGTTGGTTAACGCTGTGATTGTTAATAAGCAAATGTTCCGTAATGATCGAATTCAACCAGGGACACCTGAAGACCGAGTAACTCTGTTCGGCTACTCGATTTTATAATTATCCTTCCGCTCAACCCATTAAGCCACTTGGCCCTGTAAAATGAAAGATTTAACTGGTTCAGCAACGAAGGATAGTATATCGCTAAATGTGAACTCCTATTTGGACAGAAGGACGATATATCGCAATACTAGGATCGTCATGTTATTTGTTTCGTTTCGTGGAATCTTCCGGAATTTCAATGCTCAGTGAATGGACATTTATATGGTAATACTTGCTAATATTTGAATGTGTACCACGTTTGGTACAAACCTATTTGTTGTTTGGCACAGTATTAGGTAATTACATCTGACTGTTCCTAGATCTTTAGTTGGCAGAACTGTTTAACCTGTGTCAGAGATTAATAACCGAATAGCTCAAGCAAATATTGCATTTCACAAAATATAAAGTATCTTATGCAATAAGTGTATATCATTGAATGTCAGAAAATAGAGTACGACTGTGTCATGTCGTCTTGACAGATAATAGTTTGTTACATTGTGCTTCAAACATTAAAACAAAAATAGTTTACTTCAGATGAAAAGTACCACCTATACATCTTGAACAAGACAATGTTGGCACAGTGTGGTTTTAGTGAGCACCGCTCAACATTCGGCGCTAACATAAAACAGGTAGTATCGTCTACTGTGATAAGGTAGCTCAGTCAGATCTGACAAATGTTGACTTACAACATTCGGCGCTAACATAAAACAGGTAGTATCGTCTACTGTGATAAGGTAGCTCAGTCAGATCTGACAAATGTTGACTTACAACATTCGGCGCTAACATAAAACAGGTAGTATCGTCTACTGTGATAAGGTAGCTCAGTCAGATCTGACAAAT
>JACEFZ010012301.1:590000-625000 GCA_014155875.1 Cepaea nemoralis | reverse complement strand
CCATATCTGGCTTATTGGTGTGCAGACTGGTGGTCCTTCGCCGTGCAGGCAGATGCTCCCCAGCTTCGAAAGAATCAGCGATCCTACTACGTTAGCCAGGACGTACGACTAGGACGTGTTAGTAGGCCTTGGCCAGTGTAGCACCTGGCCCTGGTGCCTTGGAAACACCTCAGCGTCCCAACGCTAATGTTTCCGTGTGAATACGTAATACATTTAATAATGTGCACTTTACCTCTGACCCGTAAATTATATACCGCATATAAACAAACTTTGAAATTTGCTGTACAATCTCCAGAACAAAAATTTTTTTGTTTGGTAGACATAATGTTAAGGTTATAATCTAAATCTCATTATGTTTCCCTCAGTTGGTTACTGACATATGGAATTTTATATTGGGGCAGACAAAAGTAAACAAACTATAACTTTAACACTTGATACCAGCACGTGGATGAGCTGTGATGTTGCGATGTCACTACCCCACAAATAAAATTATCCTGGCTTATATCGTTGGTGTAATCATTAGGTCTAGAAGGTGCTCTGATGATGTCACGAATCCAAAACAATCTATTCTCTTCATCATCAGTCAGGTGCCGTCCTCACGATGGAGGTTGGCTGCGTCTCCAACGCCTTGATTGTAAATTCTGTCAGACTGCTGCTCGTTGATCTCTTCCCACATGTATCAATGTGTACCTCTTGTTCGCTTGCCCGCAACCTTGCCCTCCAGTATGGTTTTTATAAGAGTATTATGTCTTTTTACGTGGCCGAAATATTTCACTTGCGTCTTTTATATTTCTTTCAACAACTCTCTTTTCATGTCCAGTATTTCTACAACCTCTGTATTTGATTGTTTTTGTTTTCACGACACACACCTTATTCTTCTGTATATCCACATCTCCAGGGCCTCTATTTGACTTTTTAATTGAGTGTTCATTATTCATGCTTTCGCGCCATATAGTAGTGTTGAATATGCATAGCATTTAACAATTCTCATTTTAATGCATTGTTAATCTCTGTAAATGTTAATACTGATTTAATGATGTTGAAAGCCTTTTTGGCATTTCCTATTCCCTTTTTGTGTTTCTGTTTCAGCTCTGCAGTGATATGTTATTACATGTCCAAGATAAGAGAAACTTGTTACTTATTCTCATCATTGACAGACGATAGTTTGGTACATTGTGCTTCAAAAGGCTTAATAACTACGATCCATGGCGGTGGCGAGTGTGGCTGGTAAGGCCAATTCTTGCTGCAAATGTTTTCCCACAGTAGATGCATGTGAAAACATGGTCATTTCCACCATTGTGCACCATCTTACGTCTCTCACGCTCTGTGTGTGCTTTATCTGCAATCATTTTCTCCTTTGTCTTTATTCCATTTCTGATAGTTAGCCTTCCATGCAACACGCTCAGCGACGACTTGCTCCCAATGTGCATTATCAATGCCTGTATCAATCATGTCCCGCTTACACACATCTTTGTATCGTAGTAGAGGCCGACCCTGAGATCTCCTACCCGTCTGTAATTCACCAAAAAAGATGTCCTTTGGTGTTCTACCATCATCCATCCTCCTAACATATCCTATCCATCTAAGTCTACGAAGACTGAGCATGGAATACACCGTCACACAACCTGATCTTTCCAATACTTCAGTATTTGTGATTTTGTCTTGCCACTTAATACCAAGTATTCTTCGCAGACACGGCATATGAAAGCTGTTTAAACGTTTCTCTTAGTGTGAGTAAGTTGTCCAGGTTTCACTGCCATAAAGAAGAGTACTAAGGACAGAGGCTTGGTAGATGAGGACTTTTGTTTTGGCAGAAAGCTTCCTGTTCTCTCAGACACCTTTTGCTAACATGTTCATTGTTGTTGCTGCCTTGCCAATCCTGATGTTGATTTCCTGATCGAGGGATAATTTGCTATTTACCTCTGATCCTAGATATGTAAGATGGTCTACTATCTCCAGTTCGGCGTCGTCAATAAAGATTGATAGTACACCGTCTGCACCTTGTGACATAATCTGTGTCTTCTTTTTGTTAATTGTTAAACCAAATTCAGAACAAGCATTGGGGAATGCAGATAGTAGATGTAATTCTTCCTCAGAGTGAGTCGTAATCGCAGCATCACCTGCAAAAAGCAACTCTCTAATTAGTACCCTCCTAATTTTGATCTTGGCCTTCAATCTCTGAGCATTATAGAGGCCACCATCTGAGCGTGAGTGAATGTATATACCGGCATCCTGATCACGAAAGGCATATTTCAGTAGAAGTGAAAAGTATATCCCAAAGAGGGTGGGGGATTAGTACACAACCTTGCTTAACTCCACTCTTGATTTCAAACTCTTCTGAAGTTGAGCCATCAAACTTGATTATACCCTTCATGCCTGTGTGGAACGATTCCACAATGGACAGAAGAGTTGGTGGGCAGCCAATTTTCTTTAGTACTTTGAACAGGCCCTCACGACTGACCAAATCGAATGCCTTTCTGAGGTCGATTAAGGCAATAAAAAGTGGCTGATTTTGTTCCCTGCATTTTTCTTGCATTTGTCGCAATGAGAATATCATATCAATGGTAGACCGGTTCTGACGGAAGCCGCACTGTGATTCGGGGTAGACTTGATCTCCCAGGACTTGAAGTCTGCGCAGAACAATTCTGGCAAATACTTTCCCAACAATACACAGAAGTGAGATACCCCTATAGTTGTTACAGTCGCTCCGATCGCCCTTGTTCTTGTACAGCGTTATGATGTTTGAATCTTTGAAATCCTGTGGGACTTGTCCTTCTCGCCAGCATAGCTCTATTAGCTGGTGGATCTGTAGAGTGAGTGTGTCTTGCCCACTCCTGTTTTACCTCTATTGGAATCCCATCCTTACCTGGAGCCTTGCCAGACGCAAGTTCATTTATAGCACACTTAACTTCTGTTATGGTGGGAAGTGTGTCCAGGTGGTCAAGAGTTGGCAGGGCCTCTATGGCGCTGAGGGCATCATCCGCTAGCTTGGTCTCACTTGAGTAAAGCTCTAAATAGTGCTCGACCCATCTATCCATCCGCTGTTTCTTATCAGTGATGATTTCTCCAGTCAAGGTTTTCAGCGGTGCACTTCTTTTGATCATTGGACCACAGGCTTTCTTTATCCCTTCATACATGCTTCTGATGTTTCCCTTATCACTTGCGATTTGAATGGACTCACATAACTTGATCCAATAGTCATTCGCACACTGTCTGGCAGCCTTTTGCACATCCTTCCTGGCTTGCTTCAGCTCACTCAGAGTGTTACGCGTTGTTCTTTCCGTGTTTCTTAAGAGAGCTATCTTCTTCTTATCAATCAAGGGCTGCAGTACCTGGCTGTTTGCCTACTGCTGTTTTATAGTTTCCTTAAGTTTACTCCATTTATCGTTTACTATACAAATTTCTGATGTATCAGTGAAAGCGTCTTCAAGTTGCTGTTGAAATGCAAAGCACTTTCCAGGATCGTGAGTGTTAGTAATATTAATCCTGGGGCTAGATGTGTGTTTAGCTGTGTAGATTCTCTTTGGTCTCAGTCTAACCCTTGCAACAACCAAAGAATGATCTGTATCACAATCAGCACTGTGGTAACTTCGAGTTAATGATGTATGGTTCAGATGTTGTCTCCGTGTGATAATGAAGTCCAGCTGATACCAATGGCCGGATCTTGGATGTTTCCATGTGACCTTATGCAGCTCTTTTGTTAAAAAAAGGAGTTTGTAAAACATAGTTCATTTCTAGTGCAATGCTCCAGCAGCCTTTGCCCATTTTCATTCATGCGACCGATGTTGGATTTTCCAAGGCACACTGGCCATGAACTCGAGTCCTTGCCCACATGAGCATTGAAATCACCGAGCATATAAATGTAGTCGGATTTTGGAACTGCCTTGATCACAGAGCTTAGCTGCTCATAGAACGTATCTTTCACATCATCAAAGGAAGCGAATTTCGGTGCATATGCAGTGATAATGGTGGAAAATCCACAAGAGGTTGCCAAGCGAAGGATAATAATCTTTCATTCCCAGTAGCGAATTCTTCACTGCAAAGCCCACACCATGTTGCCTTTTTTCTGCCTGCCTATACCCTTCCAAAAAAGGTGTAATTGTTTTCCCTGAGTGACCCTTCCTCAGTGAGGCGAGTCTCCTGCAGGCCAGCAATATCAATGTTAAGACGATTGAGTTCAGCATCAATCACAGCCGTTTTTCTCACATCGTCAATATTTGTCAAGTCAGTGGAAAATCCTGGACACATGGTTCTTACGTTCCAGGTTGCAAGCCGTAGCTTGAGGTTTCTATTATTCTTTTTATTAGTACCTGGTGCATTGGTTTTACAGCCTGCGATTCAGATTTTGTCCTAGCCCCAAGCACCCATTGAAGCAGGCAGGCTGTGGCGGATCAGCACCCAATTGCTCGGGGGCTGCCCAGCTTGAGGCGGGCGGTAGCTGATCAGTGACACCTGTAGGTGTCTCCCACCGTCAGAGGCAACGCATGGCGCCCCATGTCTACGCCAACTGACAAGGACTTATAACCCGTAACAGTTGCCTCTCGCTTTGATTTCGAGACCGGTTAAGACCAGGGATGATGTTATTGCCTCTTCATAGCACAAAGCCTGGGCTAAAATAAAGAAACCATGTGTTGCCCATGCAGCATGATCCCTCTCTCGGCCTGCCTAGTTCATTCCAGAGGAATGTTAACACCTATACATCTGGAACAAGACAAGCTGCAGAAGCTGCCGGATCAGCAAAGCAATGATCTAACTGTCCGCCTTACTTACTTATTCTAGAACCTCCATATTTACTGCGATGTGCATGATAGGAGAAATGTGTTCTTGTTTTTTTTATTTCTTTCATCAATTCTGTTATCATTCACAGTCTTTTTCTAGAACATATGTATTTGATTGTTTTTGTTTCCACATATTCTGTTTTCCACGAAATAAAACGTATTCTTCTCTATATCCACAGCTACAGGGCCTCTATTCGACTTTCTAATAGCTCTTTTAGTATTCTCTTGGTTAATTTAAACACAGCCGGTTTTATGCAAACAGAAAGACTTAATTTTCAATCTGAGATTACCGTGGGAGATAATATACTCCAGTTTCGAACAATGTTAGCGACTATGTGATTTAAGTTTTTCAGCCAAAGTATAATTCACACATTTGTGATATAAAAATCTGGAAGTCAGAACGGCCGAATGGATAAGAACTTAAACTTCCGGTGTGCTGATAGCGACGTAGCGGGTTCAACCCCTACACTGGTCAACTGGACTAAAATTTTGACTTCTCGTTCTTGATTTGTGGACAGTTCGTAAATAAACACACGGTTATTATTTGGCGCTCGTAGACGTAGAAGAAAGAAATAGAGACTAGAGGATGTTGTTTGTCCATCAAGAATGATGATGACCATTCATTTCATCCAGTGGGGTTGAAAGTATGGAGCCGTGAGTTCTAAGATGGCTGATAAGGCCTATTTTGGCTCGAAATGTTCTTTGACAATGTGGACAAAGAATGCTTGACGTTTCTGGAGGAGGATTTTCCTGCAGTGGTTTTTCTGTTCTGTCTTTTCTTCACAGCTCTTGCAGTCCTGGTTGCCTCACAAGTGACTGCACCCTTGCGTAATGATGCACGCCACGAATTTCGGTCTCTGGCTGCAGTCTCCCAGGTGTCATGATGAATTCCAAAAGCATTCAGTGAGATTTTCAGAGTGTCTTTAAAGCGTTTCCTCTGGCCGCCTTGGGAGCGTTTACCACAACGCAACTCGCCGTAAAAAATTCGTTTAGGGAGCCTGTGATCTGGCATGCGAGTCAAGTGACCAGCCCAGCGAATCTGATTCTTCATTAGTAGAGTGTGGATACTGGGCATGGACGCTCTTTCTAGGACTTCAGTGTCTGGGATCTTGTCTTGCCATTTAATCTTCAGTAACTTCCTAAGGCAGACTGTGTGGAAGTGGTTTAATTTCCTAGCGTGTCGCTGATAAACAGTCCAGGTTTCACAAGCATATAGCAGTGTGGATAATACAACTGCTTTGTAGACTTTCAGCTTTGTTTGCAGGCTTATTCCATTTCTGTCCCATACATTCTTGTACAGTCTGCCAAAGGCCGCGCTGGCCTTGGAGATTCTTGCATTCACTTCATCATCAATTGTGGCAGCTTGTGACACAGTGCTGCCAAGATAGGTGAATTTGTCCACAACACTTAGACTATGACCATTCACTTTGATATTCGGCACAGTGTGATTATTCCCTGGAGCTGGCTGGTACATAACTACAGTCTTCTCCAAATTGATATTGAGCCCAAAGTTGGCACAGGCATGTGAGAAAGCTGAAACATTATGTTGCATGTCCGCCTCTGAGTTGGCGTATAGAGCGCAATCATCAGCAAACAGGAGCTCTCTGACGGTGTCGCTGTCAATTTTGGTTTTAGCTTTCAGCCTTCTGAGATTGAATAACTTTCCATCCATGCGGTAGTTGATGTCTATTCCAATGTCGTTGTTCTCGAAGGCATTCGTCAACATAGCTGAAAACATGAGGCTGAACAGTGTTGGTGCCAGGACACATCCTTGTTTCACTCCATTGGTGACAGGAAAGGGCTCAGACAGTTCACCATTTTCCTGTACTCTTGCCTGCATGCCATCATGAAATAGCCGCACTATTTGGACAAACTTTCGTGGACAGCCATATTTTGCCATAATCTTCCACAGTCCTTCTCTGCTGACTGTATCAAAAGCCTTGGTAAGGTCAATGAAAGTGGAGAACATTTCGCAGTTCTGTTCCTGACATTTCTCTTGCAGCTGCCTTGCAGCGAAAATCATGTCAACAGTTCCACGTTCTTTTCTGAAGCCACACTGGCTCTCGGGAAGAAGACCTTGATCGAGATGGGCCGTGAGGCGATTGAGAAGAATTCTGGCGAGTATCTTCCCTGCAATTGAAAGCAAGGAGATGCCTCGGTGGTTGTCACAGGATTGGCGGTTTCCTTTTCGTTTGTAAAGGTGGACTATTGACGCGTCCTTGAAATCTTGTGGCATGGTCTCGTTCACCCATATGTTTGTAAAGACTTGGTGAAGCTGCTCTGTTAGGACCGGCCCACCTGCCTTGTATATCTCTGCCGGGATGGAGTCAGGACCAGGTGCCTTGCCGCTGGAGAGTTGCTGGATGGCTTTGTTTACTTCCACTATGGTTGGCAGGTCATCAAGTGTATCATTGATGGGAACTTGAGGAAGGCAGTTGATGGTTTCATCATCGAAGAAGGAAGTTGCATTTAAGATGTTGCTGAAATGTTCTGCCCAGCGTTGAAGGATGTCTTTCTTATCGGTGACCAATGTTCCCCCATCTGCACTGAGGAGGGGAACTATGCCTGGTGATGTAGGACCATAGACCGCTTTCAGTGAGTCGTAGAAGTTTTTCATATCATGTCTGTCAGCAAAGCCTTGAATTTCATCAGCTTTGCTGCTCAGCCAGGAGTCCCGCATGTGCCGAAGTTTCTGCTGCACTACTCTCTGAATGTTCTTGAAGGCATCTTTTTTTATGTTGACTTCGGGTCATTCAAATGTGCCTTGAGGAGAAGATGTTTCTCGGCCAGCAATTGGTTGATGTCTTCGGAATTTTCATCAAACCAGTCTTTATGCTTTCGGGGGTTGGTCCCAGGATTTCCATAGCAGTGTTGTAAATTATGTCCTTTAGGGCTCTCCACTCTGTTTCTGTATCCTGTTTAGCTGCAGCATTGGGCTTGAGGCGGTCTTCCAGCATATTTTCAAATGACAGCTGCATTTTCTTGCTGTTTAGGCGGGTGACATTTAGTTTTTTTTTTTTTTTTGCATTTTCACCCCTTGAGGACGCCGTGGTGGTTTGATGTGTATGTTTATTTTCGAGATAATGAGACGATGGTCTGTCCAACATTCGGCACCACACATGGATTTTGTCACCCGAACAGTCTTGTCTGTCACTCCTCCTGACGATGACATAGTCAATGAGGTGCCAGTGTTTCGATCGAGGGTGCATCCACGATGTCCTGTTTCTCAATGGGGAGACGGAAAATTGTGTTGGTAATTAGGAGATCGTGTTCGGCACATGTCTGAAGAAGGAGGAGTCCATTGCAGTTACAATTTCCGACTCCGTGCTTTCCAATAATGCCACTCCAAGAGGTGGTGTCCGTGCCTACTCTGGCATTGAAATCCCCAAGGAGTATAAGTTTGTCTCCTTTGGGAACAGATGTTAATACATTGTGCAGGTCCTCATAGAACTTGTTCTTGACATCATCTTCATTGGTCATAGTTGGTGCGACACTCACAATGGTTGCATGCTTCCTTCCATTCAGCAGGGGCAATTTAATGGTCATGAGCCTGTCGTTTATAGCCTTTGGAAATCCAGCTAGTTTGCCGACCAGGGCCGACTTAATGGCAAATCCCACACCGGATTGGCGTCTTTCCTCGCTTTTCCTTCCACTCCAGAAAAATGTGTAGCCGGCACCTATTTCACAGATTTGGCCTTCTTCTGCAATTCGTGTCTCGCTCATGGCTGCAATGTCGATGTTGTACCTGCCCAGCTCTCTCCCAATCAGTGCTGTTCGTCTCTCTGGACCCGACGCGCCATCTCTGTCAAATGGGGTGCGTACATTCCAAGTTCCGATTGTTAAGGGAATATGGTTTGCTCTTTTAGCTTTACCTGTTTTTTCTTTGTTTGTATGTCGACCGCAGTTTAGGGTACCCACCAACCGCGGCTAACTGGTTAGGTAGTGATGGAGCAGACAATGTTTAGGGCACCTTTTCTAGCCCCTTCCTCATGCTATGGAGGTGAGCAGTGTGTTCCTATAGAGGGCTGCTCAGTCGCTCAAGAGGCTGCCGGATCCCACTGCTGAGCCGCCTATGTGCAGGTCTGCGATTACGGCTGCCAGCGTACCCACGTCTGCCTCTTCGCCGCTCGCCCATCGCCACAGGGCTTGAAGGTGATATATGAAGTTGGATGAAGAATGACTTGCGCGATGAATTAGATTAAAGTGAGGAAGAGTTGCGCAATTCGTCGACCTCACTCTCTCACCTGAGTCCATCTGAATCCAGTGGCAGGACAAGTCAAGACGACTGGAGACGAATGACTAGAGAAATAGAAACTAGAGGACGCACTAAAGTGCGACACATGCCGTGATGTCTCTACTTCTTTCTTCTACTTCTATGATCCCCAAACAACACACCTGTCTTTATTTATGAACTGTCTTAGTGGTCTCAAAGATCCCCCAATTGGTATTGACTTGGGGACGTAAATTACAAGTACCTCAGAAGTCGGAGTGGGGTCGCGTGATGGCGAGGGGCACTGGTAAAAGTTAATGCTAGCAAACGTAACAATCAAACCAGCGTGGACTATGGTAGAGTTAAAAGCGAGTGAAGGAAAATTATTATAACTGTAGTATGCAATTGATGCAGCGATAGTGATTTTGAATTTGATTTAGATTTTACCATTACCCATACCCAATTCAACCTCAGAAGAGAAGTTATATTAGGGTCCATCCCTGGCTCAGATTAATAACCCTGTAACCGAGTCAGTCAAAGATAGTATATTAATTTGAAGGCGATTGCTGCCCAAAGAGGATAATGGCTACGTATGCAGTGAAATATGCCAGGCAATAAATCATGCAGTATATTGTCTATGGCTTCTGTATTTAGCTATCAATGAAGAACGTTTTGTGCAATAAGACATTGTCCTTGAAAGTAAGAGAGTTCTTGCATGTTACATAGAACCAATTTTAACAAACAGCTGCGACCCCCGGACAATTATAAGGAGCGGTCATCTGAAATCCGTTCGTGCCGCACCGCGCGTAATTGCTTACGTTGAACATGATCATGTCATAGTCATGTGATAAGTACTGACCAATGAATAAAAGAGCAATTGCTTATCGTCCCACGATGCATAGGGTCTGTTTCTGACCGTTGAGAAAATTGCCGGGTTTATCCAAAATCCGCCCAAAGAAGCTCAAAGAGCGGTGATTCAGTTTCTTTCAGTTGAAGGATGTCGACCAGTGGACATTCATCGAAGAATGCAGGCAGCGTACGGTAACAAATGTGTGTCGAAGACAACAGTGACAGACTGGGCACGAATGTCTCGGAAAGGACGTCAGTTCGCGACAGATCTTCGACGGCCGGATCAAGCGCATATTGTTGCAACAGAAGAATCCATCACCAAAATTATTGCAGCAGTACAGATGAACCGTTGTCGAAGCATAAGTTCGCTAGCGATAGAATTTGATGTGCCAATTGGGACAATTCAAATGGTCGTTCGTAAGAAACTGCAATATCGGAAGGTGTGTTCACTGTGGGTACCACGAATGTTGACCGACCACCAAAAAGAGGAACGCATGGGATAGTGTTTGAACCACTTGCTGGGTTACAGAGTGGAGGGTGATGAATTTCTCTTCCGCAGTAGTGGCAGGCGATGAATCATGGTGTCACCACTTTGAGCCGAGCAGCAAAAGAGAAAGCATGCAATGGAAGAACCAAAGGATCACCAAAAGCCAAAAAATTCAAGTTACAGGTTTCCACTGGTAAGGTTATGCTGAGCGCATTTTTTGACCATGAAGGGATATTGTTTGCCAACTTTAAAGAATCTGGTGTCAACATCAACTGTACCCACTACTTGCAAACACTAGACAAGCTGCAAAAAGCCATCAAGAATAAACGACCCGGCATGCTTTCTCGCTGTGTGATTTTGTTGCACGATAATGTTCGTCCGCATGTCGCAAAGACTGTGCAGTAAGCATTAGCAAGGAAGAACTGGGAAATTCTTCAACATCCAGCCTATAAACCTGATTTGTCACCATGTGATTTTTATTCGTTCGGACCTCTAGGTGAAGTCTTAATGAACGCGGTAAACACTTGGTTCAGTTAGCAACCACAATCCTTTTTGCGGACGGCATTCGCCTCCTACGTAAGCAATGGGATGCTTGCTAGAATGCCTACGGCGACTTCTTCTGACCAACCCATGGTACATAATTCATTCAAAATGAATGCTTTGTTTAATTCTACCACACCTGTTAATGTTTCTTTCATGCTTTTGTAATAAAGCCATTGAAAGGGGTTTCAAAAGAACGCCCCTAATAATTAAACAGGCTACCAAAAAAAAATCAAGGAAGCCTTGGAGATATGGTTTTATAGAAGAATGCTGAAAATTAATTGGACAGCCAAAATGAGCAATCTGGACATTTTGAGGGGAGTTAAGTTGCAAAGACAACTTATCACAAACATCAGAAAGAGGCAGTCATCGTTTTTTGGCCACGTTATGAGAAGACAAACACTAGAACATGTTGTGACAACCTGAAAGATTTGAGGAAATAGAGATAGAGGAAGACAACGGGAGAAGAATCTTGACAGTCTTGTGTCATGGCACGGAAGAGAGTCAACACACGAATTGATCCATGACGTCGGGGATCGCAATTTGGGGAGAGGTATGATCGTCCACGCTAGCCGGAAAAACACTGGATGATGATGATGATGATGATGATGATGATGGTGATGATGATGATGATGATTTATATATCATGAATGCTGTGGGACGACAATTTCACGCCTGCACTCGTCGTCAGCCTAGAGATGAAGAGACTGACCACCGATTTGTCCCTGAACTCAGGCCTACAAACTTTGATGGTCCTAACACATCATAGGTCCGCAGCATGTTCCTGGTACAGAACTCGTTTTTTACATATTCAGAATAAACCCTCAAGACCCGCCTGCCCAACATCGCCAGGTACTATAGGCGGTTAGTTAAACAGTTAAAAGTTATTCGCATATCTTTTACATGGCGTCGCAGTCAACCCAGCATAGTTTTATGCTGTTTGTAATCTCTTGGCAAGTTTAGGTTCAGTAGTTTGCCATTGCTTTCTGAACGACCGACAGTGTGATATGACAGTGTTTTATGACAGTGTGATATGACAGTGTTTTATGACAGTGTTTTATGACAGTGTGATATGACAGTGTTTTATGACAGCGTTTTATGACAGCGTTTTATGACAGTGTTTTATGACAGTGTGATATGACAGTGTTTTATGACAGTGTGATATGACAGTGTTTTATGACAGTGTGATATGACAGTGTTTTATGACAGTGTGATATGACAGTGTTTTATGACAGTGTTTTTATGACAGTGTTTTATGACAGAGATAGGACAGATGTTATCGCGACTCCCTTTGACGTAGCATAGTAGAATGTAAGAACATGGACAGAAATAGAGAATTATGTATGTCTGTTGCAAGACACCCTTGTCTCGAAGGCGGCACTTAATCTGAAATAAAAATGCGAAGAATGAAATGCTGTAGTCTTGCTTAACTGCAGCACTTTGGGAATAATGTGGGCAGAACAATTTTCCTCTCAGCATGGATAAAAACACAACAAATGAAGGATAAGAAAGGAAACATGTCGTAGAAAGAAAGACGACAGTGAATTTTTAACGTCGTGAAACTGACCAGATTTTATGGACATGTTCATGAAAACGGATCCTCTAAGAAGAAAAAACGTATTGAACTAAAACAAGAAACAATACCATAAGGAAAGAAGGAACGAAGGAACTTTATTTCCAATGGGTAAGGAACGGCGTCATCATCATCAGGTGTCATGCCGATAAGCATGGGCGGTCATGTTTCACCATTTTACACGATCACTAGAGTTGTGGATCAGCTCTGTATTCTTGTCTCGACCATGCCATGTGGTCAAGCCATACAGATAGTTACTTTTCTGCTTACCCTATGTTCTTTTTCATCTCTTTTTTCTCTAAGTCTTGCCAATTGTCACCAAGCTCTCTAGTTTATTTATTTTCATAACGTGTGGTTAAAAAAAAAAAAAACGTTTGCTGTCTACATCTAATTTCTCCAATAACTTTACGGTTTTCATTTGCCTCTTATAGTATTTGTATGTCTGACTTTCCATGATATTCTTTGTATTTTCCACAAAAACTACATTTTCACTGCCAGTGTCGTGTTTCTTAGAAATTAAGACCTACCCCAAAAATAAAACCCAAAACGATTTTTCATGATGATTTTAATATAAGCCCCATCTCATTTATAAGCCCTAGTTAAGATGGTCAGCTAGAATGAGAGACTTGTTGCCGAATGGTCATTCGGAATACAGACACCTCCGGTGCGCATTTGATAATGAACGGATGTGGTTCATAATTAGACACATCACTCATGTGAAATAAAGATGCAGGAATGACTTCTTATCTACTGACTCTTGATATTGCAATAAACAAACCATTCAAGGACCATTTGGGCATAGAAATCAACGACTAGACTGAACATAGAATGTAGAGAAATCGGAGTGGAAACTTTGTGAAGCCTAGTTTGCAGGAGGTCGTGTCTTGGGTGAAGAATCCATGGATTAAAATCAATGTCAGCTGTGTTACCAATGAACTACGAGCGGGCTACATGGACAAGAAATGCCCATTTAAGGAAAGTTTTATTGCTGGACATGTGAGGCTGAGGCCAATGGTTCTACAGGAGATGGAGTCGCAAGAAAATCAAATCGGAATTCGGGATTTGGAGAGTCATGACGATGTTCCAGAAGAAGATAACATGACAGTATTTGATTAAATGTAGATGTTTGTAAATGAATAAATGCAGATTTTTGTGTCTGGGAAGTAAAATAATTTAGACATCATCCGAATATTGTTTTCATTATTTTCGGAGAAACACGGTAGATGTTTTTCAGATTGCCTGCTCATAGTCCACGTTTCACACTCTTACAAAAGAGCAGGCTCTATGTAGCACTTCAACTCTGTTTTTCATTGCAAATTACATCTTTTTAATGGTCAGTATGTTTTGCATCTTGCAAAGTTATACTTTTGCCACAGCGATTCTGGTTCTAATCTCTTCAAAGCACCCCTTGCCAGATATTATGACTATTCCGAGATACTTGTACCGATTCACTTGTTTAAGAATATTATCAATTACCTGCATTCCTTTCTTCCTACTGCCGACCATAATCTATGTCTTCTTACAATTTAATCCTAACCCAGTAATTGAGCACCGTACACTGTCTTGACAGCAACAAGTCAGAAGAAACTACAATAAATGATAGTTACAGCGGTTGTAAAAAGGGGGGAAAAATGGACCTTAGCTTGACTAATAGAAAGACGTCATGGAGGTATCAAAGGAACAGATTGCGTTTAAATGAACAATTAAAGTAAATAATGCTATTTTGGGGCAAATGCAGACATTAAAATATTTAGGCACATGGATAAAATCAGATGAAAGATGCATCACAGAGTTAAATAACAGAATAGGACAAGACAAACAAAAATAAAATTACATTCTATCAAATGAAGAACATTTTGCAATAGGTCGGTGCCACTGGAAGTTAGAAGAAGAGTTCTTGCATGTTACATAGAACCAGTTTTAACATACGGCTAGTTAGTTAGTTAGTCAGTCGACAGATCATCCTCATTGCACATCGAACCATTCAGTCCATAAGTGCTCGGATCCCCTCCTCGGCAAATCCCGCAGCGTGTAGCGGCTAACGACACAAGTTCTGTGTTGGTTTATCAATTTCTTTGGCTTCCTGCGTAGTGTTCTTGTTTGGTCACACCTATTTTAACGTGCTGTTCTCGCAGTCTGACCATGGTTGTAGATTCACAGTCATCACTTGGTTCTCGCAAAAGTCTTACTTCTCGTAGAGCATTCAGAATGCCAGCCTGGTCCATGGCGCGTCCGCCCTCCACATTAGCCTTATCTGCGAGCTTGTCAGCCCTTCATTAACTGATTAACATACTGCTGCGAGTCGTGAACAATTAGTAAACAGGCGAAAAAATCCACGAAAGCCTTGGAGATTTGGTTTTATAGAAGAATGCTGAAAATTAATTGTATAGCCAAAATGATCATTCTGGGTATTATGAGGATGGCTAAGTTCCAAAGACAAGATATCACAAACATCAGAAAGAAACAGTCATTTTTTACCACATTATGAGAAGACAACTGGAACATGTTGTGACAACCGGAAATATTTGTGGAAAGAGATTTGGGAAGACAGCCTGAGAAACTGTTTGATAGTTTTGTCGTGACACTCGACTTCAAGAAGGAATCACGCTGAAACAACAATACAAAAGAAGTGAATATAGTCGTTAAAGGCTGGAGGATCGCCTTTCTTGCACCTGGTTTTATTCTATAATGGCTCAGTCTCTTTCCACAGGGCTGCCTGCTGAAAGCGCCGCACAAAGCATGAACTCCCTAGCTCCAGCGACGACCCTCCCCCTGGAGTCGCCGAGAAAACTGCACCAGTGAACAGAATGGCGGAATCCAGAATCGAACCCACGGCCTTCGTAACTCGAGACAGGCGGTTTAACCAACATTAAAAAGTAGAATATTTTACTGAAAAATGGTACTCACCACAACAACCGCGCCCAGTCTCGTGAATATATCGTCCACACACACAGAACCTTGTGAAAGTTGTTGTCCACACACGAATCGTCTCGTAAACTGACAATCTGATCCTTTTCAAACTCGTAAATGGACACCACAGACTTTTAGTCTCGAAAATGAAGCAGTCTAAACAATTTCAGCCACTCAAATAAGGTAGTTAAAACCTTTTGAATCTGCTAAACAGCCAAAACAAGCTTAGCGTACTCCGCAGCTCAGCTGTGGAACAATCTTCCACAAGAAATCAAAGACATCACCAATCGCTATACATATAATCGCAAATTAATCGAACACTATCTCTGTACAGATTATCTTCCCCCTTAATAATTCTTCTTCTTCTTCAGCATTCCGAGCCATTGAGGTTCTTTGCTGCAAATACAATCTGTCTCCATTCGTCTCTCTGGTGGACCTTCTCTTGCCAGTCGTTGATTCCAAGTGCTTGTAGGTCTGTATGTATATTATCTCTCCACCGCCTTCTTGGTCTACCTCGGGGTCTACGGTCATTTATTTCCTGAGTGTAAGCGAGTTTTGTTTCCCTATTATCTTCCATTCTTTCTATATGCCCCAGCGATTGTAGTCTACTAGCCTTCATGATACTAGTTGATTAGCGGGGACTTAAAGAGATCATAAATGCCTTTGTTACTTCTTCTTTTCCACTCTCCACTTTGTGTATCCCTAATGGGTCCAAAGATGCGTCTTAAAATTTTGTTCTCAAAGGTTTGTAACAAGGCTTCGTCTCCTTTCGTTGTACTCCAGGTTTCAGAGCCATACAGCACAACTGGTCTGATCAGTGTTTTGTATATTGTGATTTTGGTGTTACGAGATAGCGCCTTTGATTTTAGTAGATGTTGTAGTGCATAGTATATCTTATTTCCAGAGTTGATTCTAGTTTGTATTTCTTCCCTTATGATGTTGGAGCAGTTGAAGATTGTACCCAGGTATTTGTATGTTTCTGTTCTTTTAATGGTCATATTATCTATTTGTATGTGGCCAGAGTTTTTAGCCATTCCGTCTCTTGAAATTACCATATATTCTGTCTTATCTTGGTTGATAACCAGCCCCATCTGTTGGGCTTTTTCCTTTAAGTGAGTCAATATTTCTAATGTCTTTTGTTCACTTTGCCCTATAATATCTATATCATCTGCATAACCAAGCAGCCTGGATGTTCCTCCAATATCACATTCCTCCTTTACCTTCCTTACAACTTTCTCTAGAGCCAGATTGAAGAGTAGCGGCGATAGTGCATCACCCTGTTTCAAGCCAGATGTTATTTGGAAGGGGTCTGATTTCCTGCCTTTATATGTTACTATATTATAAGTATCTTCCATGCATAGTTTGGTCATGTTAATTAACTTCCTTGGTATTCCAAATTCCTGCATAACATTCCATAGACTATTCCTATGGACACTATCATAAGCCTTTTTAAAATCCACAAAAATGTTATGGAGATCTCTTTTATATTCCCAATGTTTCTCGGCTATTTGTCGTAAGATAAATATCTGATCTATTGTTGATCTGTTTTGTCTAAAACCCGCCTGGTAGTCACCTAATATGTCTTCTGAATATGGTTTTAGTCTATTTAGTAATACTGAGGATAGTATCTTATAGCTTGTGGACAGTAGTGATATTCCTCTATAATTTCCACATTGGAACTTGTCTCCTTTCTTAAAGATAGGTATCAATAATGACTCTTTCCAGTCATGGGGTAATTCTTCTGTCCTCCAGATTTTTATTATTAGTTCGTATAGCTTTAGATGTAATGCATGGCCACCTGCCTTTATAAATTCAGCAGCAATTCCATCAGTCCCAGTTGCCTTATTGTTTTTAAGTCGTGTGATTACATATAGGATTTCTTCAAATGTAGGTTCTTCAATTTGTGGTTCGCATGTTAGAACCTCTTCCTGTGGGAAAATGTTACTTGGAGCTTCACAATTTAGTAATTCAATAAAATATTCTTTCCATGTGTTGCACATTTCTTCATTGGTATTTATCATATTCCCATTTTTGTCTTTTAAACCATATGTGTTTTGTTGGTGCCCTCGTTTCATTGACTTCAGTACTTTAAAAAACTTTCTGGATTCATTTTTCTGGTGATTAGTTTCCATATCTTTGATTATATTACTCATATATTCTCGCTTCTGCTGTCTGACTATTTTTGTAGCCTCTTTACATTCATTTCTATAATGCTCTTCCTTTTGGATGTTATTGATGTCATTTAACCATACATGTCTGGCATTCTTCTTCTTAGTGACTGCTTCTTCACATTTTTGATTGAACCATCTGTTCTTTCTATGCGTGGTTGACACACCGAGACATTCTTCTGCGGTAGATTGAAGTGTATTCTTGATGTTCAACCAAGTTTGGTCAACGCTTTCCTCCAAAGGGTTTTGAAAAGTTTCAAGTTTACATTTTATTTCATCTGTAAATTTGTCTTTGACTATAATTTCTTGTAGTTTTTCTCTGTTATATGTTGGGTGTAATCTTTGTAATTTAGTATAGAAAGTTCTTTTAAGTTTTATTTTAAATTTTGCTCCAACGAGGAAATGGTCACTGTGGCACTCAGCTCCTCTATAACTTCTGACTTGCTGTATGTTTGATGCATTTCTGTTGTTAATTAAAATGTGATCTATTTGATTATAGGTTCTCTTGTCACATGATTTCCAAGTTTGTTTGTGTATATCCTTTCTTTGTAGTCTGGTACTGCTAATCTGCAGTCCTTTGGCTTCTGCCAGGTTGATGACTCTCCATCCATTATCATTTGAAGTTGTATGTAGGCTTTCCATACCGGCCACTTTTTTATTAGTTTGCTCTCTACCTATTTTTGCATTGAAGTCTCCCAGCACAATCAGGATGTCCTGTTTGGGGGTTTCTTCTATGACATCTTCCAGATCATTATAAAAGTCTTCTTTAATATCATCTTCTTTCTCTTCAGTAGGTGCATGTACATTAATCATCGTTATATTTTTCCATTTACCTTTTATTCGTAATTTACTAATCCTGTCATTAAAAGCTTTAAAGTTTAAAATGTTCCCCCATAACTCTTTTTTGATGACAAATCCTGTTCCTAATTCATGTTTATTTTGGGTGTTTCCTCCATATATTATAATCATTCCATTTTGCTCTAAAGTACCCTCTCCTGGCCACCTTATTTCTTGAATTGCTGTGATATCCATTTGATATTCAACCAGCTCCCGGGTTAGTTCTTCGGCCGCTCCAGCTTGATATAGTGTCCGTACATTCCATGTTCCAAATCTCAAAAGTCCTTTAACGTTCCAAGGTCGTTGTCCAGATAAGTCAGTCCGATATCGAGGCTCATGTATTTGTTTCGTAACAAAGAAAGGTTTTTACAAAGGTGGGGATGTTAACCCCACGCTTCAACCCCCAACCTGGAGGACCAGGGTGTTTCTCTTTGTCTGTTCTCTACCCTTTGACCTGTCCGGCTTGGGAGGCCCTGCTGGTAGCTACGCTACCGCCGGCATAGCTCTCAGGGTCATTGAGAAACTCAAGCTCCCCCACCACGACAAGGTGGAAACACCATCGGGGGAGCCCTTAATAATAATAATAATAATAATAATAATAATAATAATAATAATAATAATAATAATAATAATAATAATATCACCCTAGTATAACAGCCAGTCCCCGTTTGGTAGACACTATGTTCCCCATAGCTAATAACAACTGCCACATCATTAATTCATTTTAGTGAGATTTATTGTTTAATATTTCCAATGCCTTTATGATGCATATATTTTATATTGTTGTTGTTTTCAGTTAGCCTCGCATGATGTGTGGATGAAATAATGTATGAAAGAGAGTGATAGAAGGGCAGAATATAGGACAAGCCTGCGTGCCCAATTCTTAACCCTTTGAAAATAAAGTGCATTTGTTCGTTTGTTCGTTCGTTACCTAAAGCAGGTAATAGCGGGTATATGCGTTACCTGACTTTAGTGACCTATAGCAGCAGGTACTACTAAGTACATCTGTTACCTGACTTTAGTGACCTACAGCAAGTACTAACTAATAAGTACAAAGTACATCTGTTACCTGACTTTAGGGAAATATAGTAGGTACTACTAAGTAAACGTTGTAGGTAGAAAGCCTTCATCAGCACACACACACACACACACACACACACAAAGAGACACCGATGCAATTATATTTAAGAAACGATAAAAGAGGCATTTGCTGAGATCCTGGTTATGTCTAAACTGTATCTTCTGCGTCTATGGGATGGTCTAAACCAGTGGTTCTCAACCAGTGGGGAATTCCCCCCCCCCCCAAAAAAAAAAATAAAGGGGGGGGGGGGGGATTTTAGGGTTTTCTATTGAGCGTTTTGTTTGATGAAGTACAATTTTCTGGCATTCTGGTGTTGTGTATTAAGTGACAATTCTTTCACGTTTTAACTGTTTGTTTATTGTAATATAATTAACGTGGTGTGTTAATAAAATATTGTGAATATAAAAAATGACCTTTAGAGACTGACAATTTTGGAAAGGAGGGAATTCGTCTTCTTTCGTTCGCTGGTAAGGGGGAGGGGGGGGGGGTATGACATCCTGACATATGGTGAAAGGGTGCATGGGCCAAAAAAAAAAGGTTGAGTACCACTGGTGTAAACCTTATCTGCCTCGTTTATGGGATGGTCTAAACTTTATCTGCCTCGTTTATGGGACGGTCTAAACCTTATCTGCCTCGTTTATGGGACCGTCTAAACTTTATTAGTCTCGTTTGTGGTTCGACATTATCTTTATGATCATGTGTGAGATGAGATGCATGAGGAGAGCTGCCAACTTAACCATCCCAGACCGGATAAGAAATGATGTTATCAGACAGACAGTACAATCAACTCATTGAGCCACATATATTGCAAGGCATGAGTCGCATCTCGTTAGAATGCAACACCATCAACTACCATGGCCTCTCTGGTGCCACTGTTTTTGCGGAACCCAAATTGTTCTTCATCTATTTCCTCATCTATTTTATTTCTAATTCTTTCTGGTATGACCTTGAGCAGTATCTTAATTATATGGCTCATTAAGCTAATAGTTCTGAATTCCTCACAATCAATAGCTCTTGGCTTCTTGAGCAGTGTAATAAAAATGGATGTTTTCAAATCCTTGAGGATGTACCCAGTACTATATATATATAATATATATATATCACTATATAATAATGTGAAAATATAAATGCAAAGCTGAATAAGGATTGTATCATTTCCGTTGTTATCTTGTCATGACCTGCAGCCTTTCCTTGTTTCATCTTTTCAATAGCCTTTTTTACTTCAGCCTTTAATACAGTGGTTCTCAACCGGTGGGGAATTCCCCCCTAGGGGGTGGGGGGAATTTTAGGGTTTCGAAGGGGGGAATTAAGATTATTTCAAGATCGCGTTAATAGAAGAACTGACTACTTAATATTGTCCCCCCCCCCTCCCTCCCGTTCTGTACTTCTCGCCCTTCTGAACTTAATTTTATAACGTAAGTAGACCCGCAAATCACGTTTTATGTAGACGTCTAGACTTGTTCTTGTTTGTGTTATTAAATGTAGCTTCCATTTTTACATATACTGTGTAAAGAGGGGGGGGGGGGGGGGGGTAATTAGAGGGAGAAAATACGAAAGGGGAGGAATGACGTTCTGAACATATGATGAAGGGGGGCATGGGACAAAAAAGGTTGAGAACCACTGATTTAATATGTTCGAGCCATCTTGAGTATTATACATTGTTAGTTTATTGACCATGCTGTTCCAGAATAAATATTCAGTGTATTCTGTCCATCTTTTTATTATATCGGTATTATCAGCTATAATTTATCCATTATTTTCCTCTGATAAAACCATTTCCTTTTTATGTCATTTTTCTTCTTTGTAAATTTGTTTTATATTTTCAACCACATCTTTTAAGTTGTGGTTTATTTCTAGATCCCCAATCTCCTTAACATTTATCTGAATCCATGCTTCTTTGGCAACTCTTCATTGCTTTTTCATCGCTTATCCACAATTTATTTTTCTTATTATCCTACGCTGGTGACTTGGTATCTTCAGTCTGTATGCTAGTTTTTACACATTGCTATTTCGTACTAATTTCCGCTTACATTCTTTGCATGAGGCCTTATAAAATTTAGAACATCTCATAAACGAGACCATCCATCCATCATGTGCCACGCGGGAAAGCGTGGGCAGTCATGTTCTGCCATCTCACTCGATCACCAGAGTCGTGGATCAGCTCCGAGTTCCATTCTTGACCATGCCACGTGGCCAAGCCATCCAGGTATTTACTTCTCGGTCTTCCCCCTGGTCTCTTCCCTTCGATCTTGTCAGTCGTCACCAAGTTCACCAATTCATTTCTTCTTATAACATGCCCAAAAATGTTGACTGTCTACGTCTAATTTCTCTAATCAATTTACGATTTTCATTTGTTTCTTGTAGTACTTGGTCATTGGTTTTTCTGTCTATCCATGGTATTCTTTGCATTCTCATCAGAAACCACATTTCTGCAGCCATCAGATGTTTTTCAGCTTGACTGCTCATTGTCAATGCTTCACATCCATACAAAAGTACAACACCTCAACATTCTTTTTCTCGTTTCAGTTGACATCTTTTTATTGAATCAGAATGTTTTTCATCTTGCTAAAGGCTACTTTCGCCATGGTGATTCTTGTTCTAATCTCTTCAAGGCATCTCCCATCTGATGTTATGACTGTTCCGAGATAATAAACGAGACAGATACATATAATCATCATCATCATCATCATCATCATCATCATCATCATCATCATCATCATCATCATATCATCATCATCAACATCATCATTTTCCACTTTTGCGTCAAGCGTCGAGGGGAGAAATAGTTGACGCTCCAGCACCAGATGGATGGCACTGGACAGTGTCAATCCGTGTGGTTGTGCAATGTCTTTGATGTCGTCAATCCAATTTCTACTCGGGCGTCCTCCTGCTCTTATAGCAGATGTTCTTTAATATAGGTCGGAGTGGTTACGGACGTAGTTCGTAATTCCTCATACCCGCGTTCTAAACACAGCTGCGGGCGATTTGGCAGCAGATCGCGTTGCGTTGGGTTTTGTTTAACAATTAAAGTTTACAGAAGCGATAATGATCCATCTGCATAAGCCTATTTTGTGCAAACAGAAATATATGATAGTCAATTTAAAATTACCATGGTAAACAACTGATATTACTGTGCGAACATGTGTATATTTCATCTTGAACGATGAATCTAATTATTTTACTCTGCGTTGTGTGACATCTGCAGTAAGTACCTGACGAGATGCAGCGAAATGTGCCGGGCAATAAATCGTACTATATATGGTTTGTGTCTTCGTTATTCATATTGAACGTAAACTTGCCCAAGAATCAAGAACAGCCACAAATTTTGGGGTTGACTGCTGCGCCCCTAAAGGATATGCAACTAACTTTTATAACTAGAAACAAGCGGCGTCAATTAGATACGGGAATAATTATTCGTCGCCCACAAGAGTTACAAAACCTAGTGGAACAAGTAAACAATCATAATGCTGAATATGGCTTAGATATATTAACACGCTGTCTGTCATCTACTGACTATAGTACCTTGCAATGTAGTACAGGGGGAAACTTGAGCCTGAGGAATTATGGCCGCCTGGCTAGTGCAGTCGCCGTGAACTGTGCAGGGCACTTAAGCTCATGCAGTCTCGTAAAAAATAACAAATTTATGCTCTTATACTGTCATATGTAAGAAAATAAATATAAACTCACACAGTCTCGTAAATTAAAAACACCTCAGCTTCTATAGTCAAGTGCATGAACACATTACATTAACTACGGACTCATGGTGTATGCTAAGTAAAATGGAGAAAGGCATGTTTCGTGTTGAATGGCTATCCTCGCTTCAGAGGTCACAGACTGTGAGAATTGTGTGGATATTTTGCTCTGGTCAAGCTGGAGTGCGGGGGAATGAACAGACTGATGGGTTAGCAGGGAATGCACCTCTTGGTGGTAGACTATCTATGGACAAGGGAGAGACGGTCGAGTGACTGTGGGACCAGTTGAAGAAGGCAGGGGAACAGATTGAGAACCGTGTGTGGAAAGAATTATATTTCGGGGGATCGGCAGGGGTTCTGGAAGAATCTCAAAACTGAGAGGAAGGACAAGGGGAACTTTCAATTAGATAGCGATGGAAACGATTAGTAGTATGATTCTTCGCTAGCTGTTGAACGAGCGAACCGAACGCGTTTGGGAATGTCATGAGTGCAGTGATGCTGGTTCTTAGCTCAACTCAACAACATCTATGCTCTTAAAATACCATGTGTACAAGAATGTATGGGACAGAAATGGAATAAGCCTGCAAACAAAGCTGAAAGTCTATCAAGCAGTTGTATTATCCACACTGCTATATATGCTTGTGAAACATGGACTGTTTATCAGTGATATGCTAGGAAATTAAATCACTTCCACACAGTCTGCCTTAGGAAGCTATATGCCATAATAGCGAGTGCAACGTAATGACGCAGTATAAATAAAGTAGAAGTCTCGATACCGAAAAGGCTAGGAAATAGAAGAGACGTCGCAACAGGGTAAACGTCACATAGAGATGTCAATAGAAACGGCAGACTTTGGGGAGTTTTGGAATGGAAGGCAGTGCATCGAATTATCAGTACATTCAAGTTGGCTAATAAATAGTTCTGCATTGAAACAGTGGCTGGAATAGGAATTACAGACAGAGAAGATATATAACGAACTGATGTGTGATAACGCCACGGACAAATGAACCTACAGACGAGGAAATTAGTCATAATTTCAGAGCGGCGAGAAATGTACCTAACGGATAGAGAGAAGAAGTTTCAATGACGTATGAAGTAATTTGTAAACAGTTTGTTTATGAGACGGTTTGTAATTTTTATCATTAATATGAAGTTCAAAAGTGTATTTACAGCCGGTCCTAGTGCAGGCCATGTAAACTTTGAATAATATTGTGTGATATGCAAACCCTATGCGCTGTAGATAAATAAAACAGCGATTTTCAATTACTCACGTTCAGGAATCGGCCTTTTATTCTTCCTGTTTGGGTTCACTCGCGAAGCCCATATTGCTGTTGACTTGGTTGGAGCGAGCCTACAATTTCTCTTATTACAGTTGTCAGTTGGAATTGTTAAGAATAACCCATAACAGCGACATGGCACTATAGAAGATTAAATGATTAGACAAGATCCCAGACACTGAAGATTTAGAAAGGGCGTCCATGCCCAGTATCCACACTTTACTAATAAAAAATCAGATTCGCTGGGCTGGTCACTTAACTCATATGCCAGATCACAGGCTCCCTAAACAATTTTTTTGTTACGGCGAGTTGGTAAACGCTATCAAGGCGGCCAGAGGAAACGCTTTAAAGACACTCTGAAAATAAATCTCACTGAAAGCTTTTGGAATTCATCTTGTCACCTGGGAGACTGCTGCTAAAGACCGTAATTCGTGACGTGCAATAACTTGTGAAGCCACTAGGACTGCAAGAGCTGTGAAGAAAAGGCTGGACAGAAAAACCACTGCAGGAGAACCTCCTCCTGGAACGTCAAGCATTCTCTGTCAAAGAACATTTCGAGCCAAAATAAGCCTTACCAGCCATCTTAGAACTCACGGCTCCATACTTTCAACCCCACTGGATGAAATGAATGCTCATCATCATTCTTGATGGACAAACAACAACACAACATATGACCCATCTAAGCTCTTAACACCTCATATATATGACACATCTAAGCTCTTCAAATCTCTCTCTCTCTCTCTCTCTCTCTCTCTCTCTCTCTCTCTCTCTCTCACACAACTCACACACGTACGCACGCACGCACGCGCACACACACACACACACACACACACACACACACACACACACACACGGGCATGTCACATTCGGAAATCATATAAATCTAAGCTCGTACAACCTCGTAAATAAGACGCATCTAAGCCGTTAGTGTCTCGTACATAAGCTACATCTAAGCTCAAACAATCTCTCAAATAAGATCAATCTAAGCTCCTTTTTTCGTTCGCATATCCTTTACAGGATATCGCTGTCAATATCAGCATCTTTCAGCTGATTGTTGATTTCTTAGCAAGATTACGCTCAGTAGTTTGCCACTGCTTTCTGAGCGACCGGCTCACATACCCCGTAAGTTACCGACGCGTAGAGAACCGCTACCGATTCTCGCGCAACGTCACGTTACTTACGAGAGTATACAAGATTACGGAGAAAGTCGTGTAATCTCTAGACCAGGGATACCGGCATCTAAGCTTCTACAATCTCGTAAAAAGATAAATCTAAACTTCTACAATCTCACAAAAAAACAAAAAAACAACAACAACTTAATTTAAACTCCTGCAATCTCATATAACAGTCAAATGTAAGCTCATTCAGTCTCGTAACTAAGCCGTCCACATTCCACTAGTCTCATACAGAGGTGCAAGCAAAAGGTATAAATAGAATAGCATAATCATGTCTGTCCCGTAAATAAGATTGTCTAGCCGCCCCAGCCTGGCCCGTATAATCTTGTGAACCTCGTAAATTAGATACGAAACCATCGTAGTGTCTTGTAGACAACGCAGCTACAACCGTGGTCATAGGACGGATGAGCTTTATAACCTTGTACATAGATCGTTTCGAACTTTTCAAACTTGTACTTTGGCTTTGAACTTTTCAACCTAGTATTTAGACCTTTGAACTTTTTAACACTAAACTTGGACCTTTGAAGCTTTTTAACATGGTACTTAGACCTTTCAGCTTGTAAACATTGTACTTAAACCTTTGAACTGTTTAATGTTATACTTAGACCGTTGAGCTTTTAATTTTTGTTCTTTCACCTTTGCACTTTTAAATACTGTACTTAGACCTTCAAGCTTTCCAACTTTGTACTTAGACTGCTGAGCTTTTCAACTCTGCACTTACAACTTTAAGCTTTCCAACCTTGTACGTAGACATTTGAACTTTTCAACATTGTACACAGATCTATTCAACTTTTCAACCTTGTACACAGATCTATTCAACTTTTCAACCTTGTACACAGACCTTTCAACATTTCAACCTTGTACATAGACCTATGAACTTTTCAACCGTAACATAGACCTTTGAACTTTTCAACCTTGTACTTAGACATTTCAGCTTTTCAACCATGTACTTAGAGATCTGAACTTTTCAACCTCGTACAATGACCTGGTAATGTAGCGGCTAGACGCTCGCCTGCCATGCCGATGGACCTGGGTTCGACCCTCAACATGGCGATTTCTAATTTTTAGAAAATACCCGGGTTCCCAGCTCGACTCAGCCTACAACGGGTACAAGGAAAGGTCTTGGGAAGTAAAGGCGGCTAGCGAGACACTGGCCACATCAGCCACCGAGTGCCGTTCGGTCCCTAGAAGTATGGGTCTAACACCATATGTCCGATACGTTTTAGGCCCGTGAACATGACCTTTGTGTTGACATGGACGTTGTCCATGATCTATTTACCGGTTCAACTCACAGACTGAGACGAACAACACGAAATCTGCCTTCATGAACAATACTTCTAGATAACATAAGCCTCATTGACATGCTAGCTAGACAACGTAAGCCTCATAAACAGGCCATATAGACAAGATTATTCTCATCATCATCATCCAGTGCCTTGCCGGCTGGCATGGTAGATTATGCTTCTCCACAAATTACGATCTCCGACGTCATGGATCAATTCGTGTTTTGACTCCCTTCCGTGCCTTGACAATAGGCTGTCAAGATCTTCTCCTGCTGTCTTCCTCTATCACTATTTCTGCAAATCTTTCCGGTTGTCACAACATGTTCCAGCTTTTGTCTTCTCATAACGTGGCCCAAAAACGATGTTTGCGACTCAGTTTCTCTTATAACGTCTTGATTGCTCATTTAGGCTGTCCAATTAATTTTCAGCATTTTTCTATAAAACCACATCGCCAAGGCTTCCTGGGATTTTTTTCGCCTGCTTACTAATTATTCAGGATTCGCAGCCGTATGTTACAGCTGGCCCTATGTATCATGCAAGAGCTCTTTTTCTAACTTTCATTCTCATGAACAGGCTATATAGTGAAGGTAAACCTCATAAGCCTACCTCGTGGCTTAGAGGTTATGACTTTTCTCCGTGATCTCGTATACTCTCGTCGGTAACGTGATGGTGGTGAGAATCAGCAGTGGTTCGAATCGCATCGGTAACTTACGGGGTATATGAGCCGGCCGCTCAGAAAGCAATGGCAAACTATTGAGCGTAATCTTGCCAAGAAATCAACATACAGCTGAAAGATGCTGGTGTCCTGTAAAGGATATGCAAAAAAAAACCTCATAAACAAGCTATATAGACAGATTAAACCTCATAAACAGGCTATATAGACAAGATTATTCTCATAAACACTCCATATACACAGCCTAAGCCTCTAAATAACGCAATATAGACAGATTATTCTCATAAACCGCCTATAGACAAAGTAAACATCATAACCACGCTATACAGTCAACGTAAGCTCATAAAACGCTAGACACATAAACACACTATCTATACAACATCAGCCTCGTAAACACACTATCTATACAACATCAGCCTCATAAACACATTATCTGTACAACATCAGCCTCATAAATAGACTATCTATACAACAGCAGCCTCATAAACACGCTATCTATACAACATCAGCCTCATAAACACACTATCTATACAACATCAGCCTCGTAAACACACTATCTATACAAGCATCTGCCTCATAAACACACTATCTATACAGCATCTGCCTCATAAACACACTATCTATACAACATCAGCCTGATAAACACGCTATTCAGACATGAGTCTCATTCACATGCTTTTTAGACATTATCAGCCTCATGTACACGCTATTTATTTCAGCCTTACAAATTCAAATACATAACTTGACCTCATAAACACGCCATCTAGACAACATCAGCTTTATAAATACGCTATCTACACAACTTAAGCCTCAGAAACACGCTAGCTAGACAATATCAGCCTTAAAATTACGCTATCTACACAACTTAAGCCTAATTATCATGCTCCCTAGACAATATCAGCGTCACTAACACGCTATTTACACATCATCAGCCTCATAAATATATCGAGGCAGCATTGCTAGCATCAGCCCTTCAGTCAACATGAGAAATATATCTACATTACAACGAATATAAATAATAATATTGACAAACCAACAAACACGATACCTCCTTTATAAACGCGGTTCTTTCACAAAATAACCTCCACAGCGAAATATAACGTGCTATTCTCCAGCTACTTCTACACAAGCATTTAAAACTACTAAACGCGGGGCATTTTCTCTATTTAAATACTAGAAAGTTCTTTTCTGCACGGGAATATATTTTGAAAAGGTCCCGCGATCATCGCATGCAGCCATTCCAGTGAGGAATTATCCATCCCGTCTTTCTGGTATGAAACTCGATTTGCTGTCTGGGAGGAAAGTGAGGCCATCATAAAACACTCCCCACAAGCGAATCAGAGGCCGCGCGTGATGTGATGGACCGTTCCTGGCGCGTTCTCAGCGTTTCTTTTAGCGACAATGTTTGCTTCTCGTCTTCTATCGCTTCTGTCGTTACACTTCTCTTCACGCTTTCTCGACCGTCTTCTATGTTCGTTCCTGGCTTATATCTTTGTTGAGTATCGTTTTCGTTATGGCATTATCAATATTATCTAGCAGGCCTTTGCAGAACGCCGCACTCATCAATATGCGCCGTAAAGCTCTCTTTTCCTTCTATTTCTCCCGTCTCATACACCCTCATGTAGGTCCGCATGGCCGAATGGATAAGAACACGTGTACTTAAACATCCGGAGTACTGATGCCGAGGTAAGGGGTTCAACCCCTTACACCGGACAGTTGGACAAAAATGTTGACCTATCGTCCTTGACTTGGGAGACGATAATTACAAGTACCTCTGAAGTCAGAATGGTTTCGCCTGATGGCGAGGGACACTGGTAATAGGTAAAGCTAATCCACACGCAAAATTCAGTCCAGCACTACTGGAAGTAGTATGTAAGGACTACACTTGAGTTCAAAGCGGGCAAGCGCAAAACAAAAAAAAAAAAAAAATCTGTATTAAGTATCGTTGTTCGTTATGCGATCAATATTCTCTAGCGGGTACTTTGCAGAAGGCAGCACTCACCAATATGCGCTGAAAGGCTCTCTATTTCTTTTTCTATTTCTCCCGTCTCAGACAGCCTCATGCCCACGGCGTCTGTAATGTCCCGTGTCCATTATCATGCCGGTCGACTGCAGCCCCTTGTTCCACCAGCCACGTCTTTCATCACTGTACTGTCCAAACCACAGTCATGATTAAACAAAAAACAACAACGTGTTTTACAACCAAGAGGCTCGACTTCATTGCACTGGGTTTCATCCCATACGGATCGGTCTCTTTCCGCAGGACTGCCTGCCGAAAGCGTCGCACAAAGCGCGAACTCGGTAGCTCCAGCGACAACCCACAGGAGTCTCTGAGAAAACTGCATTCGTGAACCGAATTAAGTATCCCGGAATCGAACCCACAACCTTGGGAGCGTGAAGCAGACGGCGTGACCACATGGCCACGGAGACTCCCTGTCATTTTAAGCATGGCCAAAGTGTTTCAGTCTCCGAGACATGACGCTGTTAGTGAGACAGTTTTCTTCCATATTTAGATCTTCAAGAATGTCAATGATGGGTATGATTTCTAGTTTCTAAAATTTGTCAGAGCGTATACTACACGGTCTACAGATGGTTCTTTAACGAACGCCGCGTGCACACAAACCCCCCCTACTTTTCGCCATTATGGACTAAATATCACATGCACCAACTGCATGTAGAGCATTAGAGGGTAGAGGGTCTAATATAACTGCCTGATCTAGACAAACAATTGCCAGAGATAACTGTCCTTGTTTGGATTCGAACCCGACACTTTCCGAATTGAGGTGGACTCCGCTCGCCAAAAGCATGCAGGTTTTAACTTGCCGTTAGAATTACAGAAGACACTAAATAAAACACCTATTCGCAATCTGCTATATTAATCACTTTTCACGAAGCAAACATTCAAAACTCGGAAGAAAGATAGAGGAAGACAAAAATAGAACATTATGGATAACCTATGTCATCATCGAGGGACGGCTGGCCGAGTGGCTAGAACGCCAGATTCTCCTTCGGTAGACCTAGGTTGGAATCCTCGGTAAGGTGTTGAGTTTTTTTCTGTCGGGGAAAAATGAAAACTCTAACCTGCACAGTTCGCGGCGACTGCACTAGCCAGGCGGCCTTAATTCCTCAGGTTCAAGACCTGCTGCCATACACCGCAAGCGCAAGGTCCTATATTGGCAGTAAATGATAGATTTTGACAGTTTTTATTTTTTAAATGTCATCATCCTGGGAGCTATGGTGAAAGTGTATAAATGCAGTTCGGAATCCCTTATACCGGGTTCGAATCACAGTTGCGGCTGAAATGTATAGACCATGTGTTGCCTATGCAGCATGGTCCCTCTCTCGGCCTGCCTAGTTTACTCCAGAGGAATACCAGCTGCAGAAGCTGTCGGATCAGCAAAGCAGTGCTCTAACTGTTTGCCTGTCGGAGCTTTGATCCTAGACCATGTTACCAACCAAGGCATTAGGGCCTGGTCTACCCTGCCATGACATTTAGTCTTTAGGTTGCAATTCCTCGCACCAGGATAAGGCCTGTACCCTCCCAATTACGCTCCTCCGCCCGAAAGCCTTTACACAATTATGCACTGTATTATTTCTACACCCATCCAACATTGTTATAACAGAATTACACATTATTGTTAAATCTAATACACCCTCATAGAAAACGCAGAGCTTTTCTCATCGATGCCCAAGGAGACATATAGAATAGAGCCTTTGTCGATTTTCCAACTCCGTCTGTCTATCCCACGACTTGCTGAGAATGCTAAAAATGTCTCACGGCTTTTACGAGCGCTGCGTAATCAATATACAACGAGGAATGCATGAAAACAGACTGCGTGAGCACAAAGATCTCTATTGAATGACAGTCTTTCCATCGACATTCAGCCGCTGTGAATCAGCTGCCAAAGTTATAATTTTCATGCATTCGAATTCGACAAAATGTATGTTCGACATGCACACACAGTGATAAAATTATACCGCTGGCGTAATGCGTTAATATCAGAGTTGCCAGGCTGGTATTCGAAAACATAATAAAATTGAAAATCGAAGGAAAATGTTTTCGTACCTGGCCAGTTCTTGCTTCGTTCATTAGACTAATGGATTTATGAGCTGTTGTTATTGTGTGTGTGTGTGTGTGTGTGTGTTTGTGTGTGTGTGTGTGATGTATGTGTATGTGGGTGCGTATGTGTGTTTATATATTTTGTGTGTGGCGTTTGTATGTTTTTGTATAGTGGTTTGAATGTTAGTTGTGTGTGTTTGTATGCTAGCTATGTGGTGTTTGTATGTTTGTTGTGTAGTGTTTGTATGCTTGTTTATGGCGCTTGTATGTTTGTTGTGTGGTATTTGTATGTTTGTTTATGGCGCTTGTATGTTTGTTGTATGGTGTTTGTATGTTTGTTAAGTGGTGTTTGTATGTTTGATTGTGTGGTGTTTGTATGTTTGTTGTGTGGTGTTTGTATGTTTATTGTGTGGTACTTGTGTGTTTGTTGTGTAGTGCTTGTATAAGATACATTTATTATGTGGTTCGTGTATATTTGTTGTATGATGCTTGTAAGTTTGTTGTATGTCGCTTATATATTTGTCGTGCGGTGCTTGTGTGTGTTGTTGTGTGGTGTTTGTATAGTTTTAGAGAGGTGCTTTTGATGCTGTGTTTGGACTCGTATTTATGTGATGTGTGTGGTGCTTTCGTCCGGTGCTGATATGCTGGGTGTGTGGTAATTGTGATGTGTGGTGCGTGTGTGGTGTTTTTGAGGTAAATGTTTTGGCGATTATGTGGTGATTTCATGCTTGTGGTGTGGTGATTTTGTGGTATTTTTATGCTTGTTGTGTGGTTAGTGTGTGGTGTGTTAATCCTTGTGTAGTTATTATCACCCGAAATAAGATTTTCCGTTGTCCGTACAGCGAAAACCCACAGACGGCTAAGAATATCATAGACATTTAAGAATGCCATAGACAACTAAGAACCCCATAGACAACTAAGAACCCCATAGACAACTAAGAACCTCATAGACAACTAAGAACCCCATAGACAACTAAAAATGCCATAGACCGATAAGAATGCCATTGACAGATAAGAATCACATAGCTAAGAATGTTATGGACAATGAGATCCTGGCGATCATCTGAGAGGGCGAATCATGATGAGCCACGCTAATCGGCATGGTACAATATGATATAACGTATACAGAAAATGGCACGTTGTACTGCCGGCACAGACAGCAACATATCGTCAGAACTCGGAAAACAACCTAAGAAATAAATTAGTAATTAGAAATCCACAACATGGAAATCTTGCCACGAAACATGGAATATAAACTCTTTGAAACTTGGACCTTATCCAAACCACTCTTACACAAAATCAACACCTAGCAGATAAGATACTTGAGGAGAGGTGGCAACTTAAGTATCCGAGACCGAATATGAAATTATGTTATCCGACAGACAGTGGGATCAACACCATGTATACTGAAAGATATAAAATTAAATGGTTTAGCCATCTCGTTAGAATGCAGCATCATGAACTATCAGCACTGGCCCTACGTCAAAGAAGATCTGCTACGAGAGCAAGAAGTCGCCCGAGAAGAACATGGATTAAGGACATCAAAGACATAATATATGGTATATTGTTAATGACTGTGGGGTATTTGAAAATATCGCCGTTCCAAGTTGTGTAATTTACCTTTTATATTGCTTGAGTTCACAGAGGGTAAATACAAATCTTAGAACAGATTTATTTGGTTGTTTCGGGATTTGAGATTTAAAGATTTAGCACAATCCAAAACTGGCAACCCTGATCGTATTCCGGTACGAACCTTAAGGCCTTGTCCACGTCAATTTGGAAGCACTATACTCGAGTTTCGCTCTCGTTTGCGCTCATCAGTAGTGCATATCCTTGACTGGACCCGGAAAGAAACCCCGGATCACTGGCGTGTGAGGCGGGTGTGTAACCACTAGACCACGCGGTACACGCTAGACGCAACTAAATTCTCAAACTAGAATATCACAACGTCACCCATCGTAGGCTATAGCTCAACAAATCCAGAAACAGTCAAATAAATCAGTTCCAAGATTTGTATTTATCCTCTGTGAACTTATGCATAATTAATCACGTAGGTCAGCATGGCTGAATGGATAAGAACGTGTGTTCTTAAACATCCAGTGTGATGCCGATGTAAAGGTTCAACCCCTACACCGGACAGTTGAACTATAATGTTGACCTTAACTTTGGGACGTAAATTACAAGTACCTCAGAAGTCGGAGTGAGTTTGTCGGATGGTCAGTGGCACTGTTAATAAGGAAAGCTGATCCATACGCAAATATTAGTCCAGGGCTCTAGAAGTAGAAGCACGTATATGGACTACGCTTGAGTTCAAGGTGAGAGGAAAAACATGAACAGTCCTAGAAACACACAGGCGTAAAATCACATCATGTGAGATTTGATGCGTAAAAAAAAAAAAAACACAGCAGGAAAAACAAGAAGAGATAGAGAGACAAATGTGAAACTGAGAACAAGTGCAGGGATAACACCAATTACCGACTTTACATAACCCCCACAATTAAATAGAACGGAACAAGATCAACTAGCGGCTAGAGCAGTGGTTCTCAACTGGTGGGGAATTCCCCCTAGGGGGGAATTTTAGGGTTACCGGGGGGGGGGGGGGGGAAATTAAGATTATTTCAAGATCGCATTAATACAAGAACCGATTGCTTGATATTGTTTTTCCCTTCTTACTATACGGTTCTGTACGTCTCACCCTCTAAAGTTCAATTTATAAAATACGTAGACCGACAAATCATGTTTTAGTATGTGCTATTATTAGTATGTCGCTGGAGCTACGGAGTTGGTGCTTTGGGCAACGTTTTCGGCAGACCGCCCTGCGAGAAAAAGGTCGAGCCAAATGTGGTAAAACCCACGGGCGATGAAGTTGACCCTCTTGCATTTTAAGACCTTCCTAAAAACGAAGCAACAAGCAAACGAAAAACAGAAAGTTAATCTATCTTCTATCTGCGACGCAAGGATGTTCTTATGAAGGGCAAAAGAAGCAATGGCAAGCTACTGAGCGTAAACTTATCGAGAAATCACAGTCAAATATTTCTGAGGCTTGACGTCGACATCCAGGGAAGGATATGCAGCTAACTTTATACAGGAACTTGCAAGTAAATATATTTTTTTATCCAGTAACAAAAATGTTAAACTATGCAAATTACCTGAGGTCAAAGCGTTAATTATGTATTCCCAAGTGTCATAGCGTGATTAAGAAGTCGAGGCATGCGTGGACACATTTCTTCCGTTATGTAACACCACGTTGTCGGCGCTGAGCCTTACAGACAGTGAACGAGTTTCAAAATTCCCCGACATCCCGGGCTATTCCCCGACATGCTGGGCCGTTCGTTTCCCGACATACTGGGCCATTCCCCGACATACTGGGCCGTTCGTTCTCCGACATATGGGCCGTTCCCCGACAT
>JACEFZ010012301.1:582500-585000 GCA_014155875.1 Cepaea nemoralis | reverse complement strand
CTGTCCGCGGTTGTTGTAGCGTGAACTGCATATTCGGAACGATAGCGGTCGGCCTGTCGCTTGGTATTGACTGGATTGCCTTTTCGGTTCACGAGTGCATTTTTCTCGAAGACTCCTTGGGGGGGGGGGGGGGGGAGGGGGCATCGCTGGATCTACGGTGTTCGTGCTTTGTGCAATGCTTTCAGTGGGCCGCCCTGTCGAAAGGGACAGAGCCATATGGGATAAATGCCGGGGCAATGAAGTCGATCCTCTCGACATTTAATGCAGTAATGACATAATGTGTGGCTGCTGGGTTTCTAGTGACTGCCTCTTCAATCTACGATAAACTGTATTTTCCGTGGAGGACTTTTGTTTTGGCATTCTAACGGCTGTATTATGCACAGTGCACCTATGAGGGATGTTGGCTTGTCGAGATTCCTGTCTATTCCTCTTTTCACATAGGGCAGCGAGGAGCATCTCATGTGATATTCACTGGCACAGGAACGGACTGTAACAGAGTAACCCCTGGGAAAAAGGATACTGGCGGAAGAAGAATATTAGCAAGAACTGAATGATAGGAAATGAGCGTACCTGCTTATTTGGGCACGAAAGAGCACTAAAGAGCAATTACGTAGAGAAATTGGGGAAATGACGAAAGATTGTCAACAACAACAATGTGGTTGTTGACAAGGACAGTTGTGACCAAGTCTCCATCGAAGAAGGACGTGTTGTTTAGAAGCTGATCCGTACTGGGTGATATCGAGAAGAAGAAGTTAAATATCATATAATATAATATCAATGAGAAGAGGTTTTATGACGTGAGGATGCTATTTTTGAATATAATTCCAATTGTTCTTCATGATCTCATTGCTTGTTTTGGAGCGTGAAATAAATGCTGGAAACATCCAAGATGGAAGTTGTTATGTTCTTCCAATGTTGAGTTCGCAGTAAGTTTACAGGGTTATGGATTATCACCTGAATGTCAATATCACACACACAACGCTGAAGAAATACTTGTCGTGAACGAAATGCAGCGCTACCACTCTTACCAGCAACCGGCCATAACATCAAGAAGATGAAGTTGAAACACGAGGGTCACCCTGAAAGGAGCCTACCATGGCCTAACTGGTGGAATGAGTGTCGGGCGTGTCATGGCACTGTTACAGGAGCATGATGGGGACGACCCGTTGCTGTGAAGTTGGAACCACGACTAACTGACTAACTAACTTCCCTCCTCTAGACAGATTCCATCCAAGCAACACGCTATCTTTCCGCGGGTAGGGTTTCCTTTCTTAACAATTTTGCCAAGTCCTTACGACCTACTCTTTACGATTCCAACTGTCGTGAGATACCTAAACATCTTATATTGGGGCCTCCCGTTTTTCGTCCTTATCTTAGAAGGCTAGGTATCAAATCTCAGTACCCAAGTGATCAGAGGGGCGTGTGATATCATTAGATACCCATATTTCTTTGAAAATTGCCTAGCCTACGCAATAATCGAATCCAAAACCTTCTGAACTTGCGTTATCATCTCGGCCACATTGATACATCTAAAGATACTCAGGTTCACAACTGCAGTGCGAGTTTAGTACAATATGTAAACACCGATATATTTACATTTGTTATAGTTTAAACCTCGGCCAGCGTCTGTAGCGAGGGAGTAGCAGACGCGATTCGTAACCCCACATCCCGGTTTCAAAATCAGCAGCAGATTATTTTTATGCAGACCGCCCTGTGTTAATTTTTAACAATAGTATGAGCATCGGTCGTTAAGAAAGCAGTGTCAAACTACTGAACGTAGTTCAAAAAGTGTGGGGTTGATTGTAAAAAGAACACGCAACTAACTTTCAACAAACGCCTCACGGGCGAGGGACACTGGTAATATGGAAAGCTAATCTACATACAAAAATAAGTCCAGTGCTACTTGATATATGGACTATGCTTGAGTTCAAAACAAGAGAGCATTAAAACTGTAACATCTTTACATGTAAATTTGTTACAGCCGAAAACTCGTCAGAAACTCGGGGAAGACAGAGGGAGAATACCCAAACCATCACAGTGAGTGTTTACACTCACGTGGGAATACATATTTGCAAGTAAGCAAACCTAACAAGACAGGTAATTCTCTAAATTAAAAACTCGACCAGACAGAAATTTGATTACGAACTCAAGGGACTTTGAATAAAAATTCGAATATTTTTATCTGAGTTCGAAATATTGAGTTTTCTCCCCAGCTAACAGTTGTCCCCTTTTGTAAGCACTAGAAATATCAGAACAAATGCAGCGACCTATAGAAATTTGGTCGTGGATTCCCGCGCCTTTGTGCTAGATTTATTACCCATTGCAGAGATTAAACCAAATATAGATAAATAAATGAAAAAGTCTGGGCAGAATCACGGAGAGGGAAAGATAAAAGAGTAATAGATATTGGTTGCTTTTCGGTAGAGAGTAACAAGAAGACGTTTATCATCATCATCATCATCATCATCATCATCATCATCATCATCATCATCATCATCAT
>JACEFZ010012301.1:545000-580000 GCA_014155875.1 Cepaea nemoralis | reverse complement strand
TTCTCTGTCCACGATATTCTCAACATTCTTCTCTGTCCACGATATTCTCAACATTCTTCTCTGTCCACGATATTCTCAACATTCTTCTCTGTCCACGATATTCTCAACATTCTTCTCTGTCCACGATATTCTCAACATTCTTCTCTGTCCACGATATTCTCAACATTCTTCTCTGTCCACGATATTCTCAACATTCTTCTCTGTCCACGATATTCTCACCATTCTTCTCTGTCCACGATATTCTCAACATTCTTCTCTGTCCACGATATTCTCAACATTCTTCTCTGTCCACGATATTCTCAACATTCTTCTCGGTCCACGAGAAGAATGTTGAGAATACGCAACATGTTTTTCTGTCTACGATATTGTGAAACTTATTTTCTGTCCACGATATTCTCAACATCCTTCTCTGTCTACCATATTTTCAACATTCTATTCTGTCCACGACATTCTCAACATACTTCTCTGTCCACAACATTCTCAACATTCTTCTCTGTCCACCATATTTTCAACGTTCTACTCTGTCCACGATATTCTCAATATCTTTCTCACTACCATATTCTCAACATTCTCGACATTCTCACTGTCAACCTTATTCTCAACATTCTTCTCAAAATCCACATCTCTTATGCCATAAATTCCTTCCCCATTTCACTACTCATTGTTCACAACTCACATCCATACAGACAGACATACCACACACATCTTTCTCATAATTTGTTTACATGCTAATTAAAAACAAATAACAACAAATATGCTTAATACAAAAAACTATATAAAAACAAAACAACACACAATACATCAATTAAACAGAACAACCAATCTACAGAAAATTGCAAATAATTTCTCACAACAATTATATAGATAACAATTTACGAAACAATTAGCAGTGTAACAACATACTGTTTAAAATTACCCATTCATTTCCTTTCACCAGGTCGCCTGGAAGAAACGAATCAATTAATCAACGATCTTTTGTATAACAGACGTTTGTTATCTTGTTATCTCTGTCAAAATTGATCGAGACGGCGAGTGAAGAATACAGAAAAACGCTCTACGAACAGAAATCCCATATATATAAGGAGACCAGTATATACGTGAAGGTTTCATTCGGTAAGAGAGTCTATGGGCCTTTGATACAGGGAGATTTTCAGGCTTTTTAGAAAATTAGGTGTAAAAAAAAAAAAAAAAAAAAAAAAAAAAAACAGCTATTAAATACAAAGATGATGTCGAATTGCAACACTCACGGAATTGTGTTCAAGCAATTAGCTGTGTGTTAGGGCTAGCGTGTTTAACTCGGGCTCATTTTAAAATTACCGTGGTAGACAATTCAAATTACTGTGCAAATATGTGTGCTGTATATTTCAACTTCAAGTATTTATCACATTGCTTTATATTATGTTATGTGAATTCTGTAATATGTACCTGACAAGATGCAGCGAAATATGCTAAGCAATAAATCGCGGAACTTATTGTTTGTCTTTGCTATTCAATTTCACTACTGACAAAGATTAGTTTCATTTTCGTGCCATGTCATGCGGGTGTCCAAGGAAATGAGCAGGCTGACAGGCAGGAAGGAAAGGCTACTGTAGAGGGCGGACGAGCCATGGACCAGACTGATATACTGAATGCTCTTTGAGAAGTAAGTCGTTTGCTAGAACTAAGTGATGACTGTGAATCTACATCTATGTTCAGACTGCGAGAACAATAAGTTAAAAGAGGTGTGGCCAAACAAGAACACTATGTAGGATGCCAAAGAAGATTAATAAACCAACAAAGAACAGGTGTCGTTAGCCGCTACACGCTGAGGGATTTACTGAGGAGGGGATCCGAGCACTTATGGACTAACCAACCAACCAACCAACCAACTAACCAGCCAGCCAGCCAGCTAGCTAGCTAACTAACTAGCTAACTTACTTTTTTAGTTGCATGTCCCTCACAGGACGTAGCGGTCAACTCAAGCATTTTGGCTGTTCGTGATTCCTGGGCAAATTTTACGTTCAGTAATTTGCCATTGCTTTTTGAACAACCGGCACCTATTCCTTTTTCGAAAAAACCCAGCACCGCTGTGTTTCGAACCCAGGTATAAGGCATTAAGAACTGCATCCGTAACACCTTCGCCACGGAGAATTAACTAACTACGAGAAAACATTATTTTGAATAATACTCTTACTGCTTGGAATTAAATCCAAGCCAACGCCTTGGCAAGTTGGGACTTACTGCGATGCCACCGCCACCCCCTAACCACCATAAATTCCGACCAGTACATGGGAAGTGATTATACCAAACAGGTTGCACTTTGATAGAGAAAAGTACCAACAAAAACCATAAAACCACTAACCACAGGCAATAAAACGATGAGAAACAGTAGATGCCAGGAATAGAGATAACTAAAAAAGAACAACGTACAACCAAGAGTAAACGGAGAAACAATCGGAAAAAAGAAACACGAAACGACACTAAGACAGCGAGAAACAGATGTCAGTAGATACAAGAGATAGGGATGACAACTAAAATAGAAAAACATAGATAGCATGTTATTTTAAATAAATAAATAAACATATAAAATAAATACTAGCTATTAAAATAAAACAAACCATTGTAGGGAAAGGTACATCAGTAACAACTGAACAAGCATCGAGGATGTCGTCGGCGAAGGAAGGAATGGAAGATGATGCAATAGAGGAACCCCGCCCGTGGAAGTCGTCTAATGCGTAAAAGACCAGGACAATTCATACCACCACAATTATAACCAACATCACTGAGGCTGGTTTAAAAGGTTGAAAATTTCTTCTCCCCCCCCCCCCCCCCCCCCCCCCTCGCTTCCCCAACTGGATGGATGGATGGATGGATGGAAGGAGAAATGATTTCGAATTATATTTCACTAACCTCAAGGGTTGCTATTGCGAAACAGCCAAGTGGGTAAATATAACAGCTGACTGAATCTGACCCAAATCCGTAGTATCCTTTCCGGATTCCACTCGAGAATCTAGCATCACTGATTGCCAAGTCCCTTGTAAAAATAACAAGAACGTTAGATATTCCGACGATGCAGACAATGAACACGATCTTCAACATTTAGTAGATATGAGAGGAATCACCATTGAGTAACATAACATCAATAACATGAGATATGCGGATGGTCCAACTGCAGACAATGAACAGGATCTACAACATTTAGTGGATATGAAAGGAATCACCATTGGGGGAATAACTTCAATAACATTAGATATGCGTATGGTACAGTACTGATTGCAGACAATGAGCTGTATTTGCAACATTTAATAGATGCGATTGTTGCACACGGTGAACAAGTAGAGTTGGAAATAAATTGTAAGAAGACACAGATTGTGGTGGTCACTAGGAAGAAAGAAATACCACAATGTAATATAAGAATAAATCGGAATTTTTAAAAAAAACCTCGGTTTTCGTCGATAATTCGTCCGAAGACAATCGGTGAAATCCGAAACCGACGAAAACCGAAGCAATTATTTCCATACGAATCAATGTAAATCCAGCTCATTCGTTCTGGACACTCCAAAATACATACTAAAACACATTTTATGGTGAATAAATATAGTGTTAATACTATTTTTCTGCCCCAGGCTTGTCCAAACTCGCACCTTCGCCCTGCCTAGTAACACTGTGTGTATGCCAGTGCGCCTCTTGAATTTTTAAAATCATCCTCTGCTGAACTTTAAATAATTAAGTACACTAGTACTCGTCCCAGGCATTTTCTTAATGAGATCGGCATACAATAGTCTAGCCTTTTCACAAATGATTGCCTCTGAAACAGAATAGCCATCTAACTGTTTTTGATTTATCCAAATTAATAATAACCGTTCGACATCTTCAATTGTTTGCGATCTCTGTTTAGTTAGCACATTCACTCATTTCGCTACAGTAGCCTCCTTTATTGCTTCCTTTTTCGCCACATTGAAACTTCTCGTGGAAGGCGATTTCAGCAATTGTAATGCCACACTCGTATTTTTCAGTGATTTCCTTCTTTAACTCGATCGTGTTCCTGGCTTTCTTCTTCGAAGGGCTGCTGGTTCAGGAAACTGTCAATGGTCCCATGATGAAGCTAACAGGAAGGGATTAACTTATTAGCAAGTGATGCTCACACAACGAGAAACAACGCCAAACTGAGCAGAGGAACGCATGGGTCCCTTTGTTTTCGCAAAATTAGAAGTGACGGTCCCGTGGGCACGCCGACAAAATCCGAGGCAACAGACGAAAACCGAGACACATTTTTCTTTAAAAAAATCGACGAAAACTGAAATCGACGAAAACCGAAGGCAAAGTAAACCGAGGTTTTACTGTATTTTAAAACATGGGAATCGCGATAATTATCTCGGAACAGTCACAATATCTGATGGTGTCTGCCTTGAAAAGATTAGAACAAGAATCGCTAAGGCAAAGGTAGCCTTTTGCAAGATGAAAAACATACTCACCAATAAAATGATGTCAATTAAAACCAGGAAAGAGTGTTGAAGTGCTATATAGAACCTGCACTTATGTATGGGAGTTAAGCAAGAGTAATGATAAGAAAAGATGAAAAATATCTAATGGCAGTGGAAATGCGGTTTCTGAGGAAAATGTCAAGAATAACATGGACAGACAGACGAACCAATTAGGAAGTCCTACAAGAGGCAAATGAAAACCGTAAATTGATTCGAGAAATTAGACATAGACAGTCAAACGTCATAAACTAGAGAACTTGGTGATAACTGGAAAATTAAGGGGAAAAGAACAAGAAGAGGCCAGAGAAGTACATGTGGATGGCTTGAACACATGACATGGTCGAGACAAGAACACTGAGCTGTTCCACGACTCTGGTGATCGAGTGAGATGGTGAAACATGACCGCCCATGCTTATCGGTATAGTACATGATAATGATAAGTCCCATGTCATCATCACCCACTCCCGCACCCACTGGGTGATAAATTCCTTTCTCCGGGAATCCCTTGATAGGCGCATCACTGTCGGAGTGGTCCCGCTGGGGTTCAGCAAAGGGGTAGATATATGAGAAATATATCACCAAGATTTGGGTAATGTGTCGTGTTTCGCCCCAGAGGATTTCCATTCGTCTTCTGAAGCTGGATGCATTCAAAGGCGTGATTTACGGATCTGTCTGTGAAATGCGACAGGGAAATATGTTAGAGTTATTGTTGACCAGCCAAGGAGAGTTTCCGTGTAGTCAACTTGGAGAATAGGACGATTTGTTCTGATTCGTCGAAAGGGGGGAGTGGGAGAAGGGGGAGATGCTGGCGATGGGTTAGGCCAAAATGCGACGAATCTGCTTTTTTTTCGTCTTCTCTTCCTCCTCCTCTTACTGCCTGTTCACCTCTTCTTCCTCCACCCCCATCTCCTTATCGTCCTCGTCTCTTATCATCCTTCTCCGTCTCCTTCTTTTCCTCCACCTCCGCCTACTCCTTCTCTTCTTCTTGCTTCTCATCATCCTTCTCCTTCTTCATTTCCTCCTTTTCTCTCTTCTCGTCTACTCTCTTCTACTTCTTCATCTTCTTTTCATCATTCTCCTCATCCTTTCCTTTCTCCTATCGCTTCTTCTTCTTTTCATCCTTCTCCTCTTTCTTTTAAATCTTCTCCTTCCTCATTTTCTCATCTTCCCCCTAGTCCATCTACCCCTACCCTCCTTTTCCTCGTTCTTCTTCTTCTTATATAGTTCTACCTATTCCTACTCCTCCTCCTCTTTCTCGTTATCCTCCTCCTTATCTTTCTTCTTCATTTCATCACCCTACTCGATCTTCCTTCTTCATCTTCACATCCTTCTTTTTCGCCACTTCCCTCTCGTCCTTCTACACTTCTTCTTCTTCTTCTTCTTCTTCTTCTTCTTCTTCTTCTTCTTCTTCTTCTTCTTCTTCTTCTTCTTCTTCTTCTTTTTCTTCTTCTTCTTCTTCTTTCTATCCTCCTCTTCCCGCTCTTTCTCATGCTTCTTCGTTCTTGCTCCTCGTCTTAGACTTTATTTTTCCCCTCTTCCTGATCCTCCTCCTATTCCTCCTCCTCCAGCTCAAGACTTACTTCTCGTAAAACATCCTACTCTCAGAAACCTCCCCGCGCATGCCTGAAACAATCAATCAATACTCACACATGCGATGTCTGACAGCCGAGCAGTATAAAATATCGCCCACTTTCCGCATGATTCCGCTCGTGCATCTGGCCTTGTTCAGTAATGCGATTGATCCACGCGTTGTTTAATAATTCATGGGGACTTTGTTGCCAGAGCCAAACAGAACAACAATACCGGGAGAGAATCACTAATGCCGAGCTTATACAAATTTCATCGAATAAATAGAGGAGGAAAAGACTAGACACACATGATAAAACCTGATAATAGTATAACTAGGCCGGCATTTGTGACGAAGAAGTAGCCAATGCGATTTTTAATCCCGCATACCGAGTTGGAAATCAGGTTTTGAAGCAGACCACCCTGTGTTGAGTTTAATAATGTTGTGAGCGATGGCCGTTCAGAAAACATCGACAAACTACTGACAGTTCCTTAATCGGGGTTCCAACTTCACGGCAAAAGGTCATCCTATAATGTTCCGTTCCTGTGTCAGTGTATATCACAAAATATGGTCCTCTTTGTGCCATGCAAAAAATGGAACAGACAGTAGTCCCGACAAACTAACAGCACGCACAGGCATACATACATACATACATAATGCCGCTGCCAGAATGCCAACACAGCAGTCCGTCGCGAAAACTACAATTCATCGTCGATGGAAACGGCAGTCACGACAAAACCAGCACTTGCACACGCATTACTGCATATGGCAAAACGATCTAGTTCAGCAATCGGCCGGCCGCCATTTTTCTGAACATGTAGTTCCCAATACAACGAACGGCGGCCAGATGTAAACGCATTCCACACGAAATCGAAAATACACAGTGTTACTACATGGACTTAACTTAGGCGACGGAACCAAAACTACAGAACATAAACTTGCATAGTAATACAAACAGACAACAAATCCTGGGGTTGTTGGCAACGTCCTGTAAAGGACATACAACTAACTTGTCTTTTATCAAGCTGGACTGATCCCCTCAGGCGTATCATTACAGGGGAAATAAACCCACGTCTTGAGGAGATTTGGAAGTGGCGCCACCGAGATATAAGCCTCATCCTTGTTTACGGGATTACTACACTACTAGGACCCCGTTTGGATTCTGAAGTGCCACGGACATTTCAACCTCATAGATATCTCAGCCTTACCAAGATTTCAGCCTCACCGAAATGTCATCCTCACCGAGATGTTAACCTCATTGAGATCTTAACCTCACCGAGATCTTAAACTCACCGATATCTTAACCTCACCGAGATCTTAACCTCACCGAGATCTTAACCTCACCGAGATCTTAACCTCACCGAGATGTCAGCCTCACCGAGATCGTAGCCTCACCGAGATGTCAGCCTTACCGAGATCGCAGCCTCACCGAGATCTCAGCCTCAAGCTTGTTTAATAATTGCCACACTACAAAGACTTCGGTACGGTTCGGGGGTAAACCAAAACTTTGAGATCTTTTCGCGAAGTGAACAAGCCGCATGCCTCACGCTAAGAATCTTACATTAGTGTTGCAATTAGTAAACAGTGTTGAGGCTGATATCTCGGTGAGGTTGAGATCTAGTTGAGTCTGACATCTCGTTGAGGCTGACATTTCAGGGAGGATAACATCTCGTTGATGCTTAGGTTCGTTGAATCTAATATTTTCGGAGAAACCCGGAGACACGGTATTCGTCCAACTCTTTCGGCAGGCGTTGACCGCACTGTAGAGAGAGACCGAGCATGTAGGATAAAACCTGGATCCTTTGACCTGTTTATTAACCCCCCCCCCCCCACACACACACACACCCCCCCCCCCCCCCCACACAAACACATACACAAATTAAATTAAATTTCCTGACCCGTGGGCTGTGATGTTCATCCGTCGACTAAACTAAACTAAACTAAACTAAACTAAACTATTAAAACCCAAACAGCTAATGACAATGCAAAATTGTATCCATAAAAGCGGATTTACTGCTGCCGAGCGTGTACAGGAGTATGATCAAATACAACACAAAATATAATCAAGAAACTTGTATGTGAGTATGAAAAAATAATACAACACAAGATGTGACCAATAAACGTGAATGGGGTATGAACAAATGCAACACAAGATGTGAAAAAGAAACTTGTATGGAATTATGAAGAAATACAACACAATATATGATCAATAAACTTGTATGGGAGTATGAACAAATGCAACACAAGATATAACCAAGACACGTATAATGGAGTAAGAACGAAAACACTGCAAGATATGACCAAGAAGCTTATATTGGAGTATGAATGAATACAACACAAGATATGACCAAGAAGCTTATATTGGAGTATGAATGAATACAACACAAGATATAACAAAGAAGCTTATATTGGAGTATGAATGAACACAACACAAGATATGACCAAGAAGCTTATATTGGAGTATGAATGAACACAACACAAGATATAACCAAGAAGCTTATATTGGAGTATGAATGAATACAACACAAGATATAACAAAGAAGCTTATATTGGAGTATGAATGAACACAACACAAGATATGACCAAGAAGCTTATATTGGAGTATGAATGAACACAACACAAGATATAACCAAGAAGCTTATATTGGAGTATGAATGAATACAACACAAGATATAACAAAGAAGCTTATATTGGAGTATGAATGAACACAACACAAGATATGACCAAGAAGCTTATATTGGAGTATGAATGAATACAACACGAGATATAACAAAGAAGCTTATATTGGAGTATGAATGAACACAACACAAGATATAACCAAGAAGCTTATATTGGAGTATGAATGAATACAACACAAGATATAACAAAGAAGCTATTATTGGAGTATGAATGAACACAACACAAGATATGACCAAGAAGCTTATATTGGAGTATGAATGAACACAACACAAGATATAACCAAGAAGCTTATATTGGAGTATGAATGAATACAACACAAGATATAACAAAGAAGCTTATATTGGAGTATGAATGAACACAACACAAGATATGACCAAGAAGCTTATATTGGAGTATGAATGAACACAACACAAGATATAACCAAGAAGCTTATATTGGAGTATGAATGAATACAACACAAGATATAACAAAGAAGCTTATATTGGAGTATGAATGAACACAACACAAGATATGACCAAGAAGCTTATATTGGAGTATGAATGAATACAACACAAGATATAACAAAGAAGCTTATATTGGAGTATGAATGAATACAACACAAGATATAACAAAGAAGCTTATATTGGAGTATGAATGAACAAAACACAAGATATAACCATAAGATTATATTGGAGTATGAATGAATACAACACAAGATATAACCAAGAAGCTTATATTGGAGTATGAATGAATACAACACAAGATATAACAAAGAAGCTTATATTGGAGTATGAATGAATACAACACAAGATATAACAAAGTAGCTTATATTGGAGTATGAATGAATACAACACAAGATATAACAAAGAAGCTTATATTGGAGTATGAATGAACACAACACGAGATATAACAAAGAAGCTTATATTGGAGTATGAATGAATACAACACAAGATATAACAAAGAAGCTTATATTGGAGTATGAATGAATACAACACAAGATATAACAAAGAAGCTTATATTGGAGTATGAATGAATACAACACAAGATATAACAAAGAAGCTTATATTGGAGTATGAATGAATACAACACAAGATATAACAAAGAAGCTTATATTGGAGTATGAATGAATACAACACGAGATATAACAAAGAAGCTTATATTGTAGTATGAATGAATACAACACGAGATATAACAAAGAAGCTTATATTGGAGTATGAATGAATACAACACAAGATATAACAAAGAAGCTTATATTGGAGTATGAATGAATGCAACACAAGATATAACAAAGAAGCTTATATTGGAATATGAATGAACACAACACAAGATATAACAAAGAAACTTATATTGGAGTAAGAATGAACACAACACGAGATATAACAAAGAAACTTATATTGGAGTAAGAATGAACACAACACAAGATATAACAAAGAAGCTTATATTGGAGTATGAATGAACACAACACAAGATATAACAAAGAAGCTTATATTGGAGTATGAATGAACACAACACGAGATATAACAAAGAAGCTTATATTGGAGTATGAATGAATACAACACAAGATATAACAAAGAAGCTTATATTGGAGTATGAATGAACACAACACGAGATATAACAAAGTAGCTTATATTGGAGTATGAATGAATACAACACAAGATATAACAAAGAAGCTTATATTGGAGTATGAATGAACACAACACGAGATATAACAAAGAAGCTTATATTGGAGTATGAATGAATACAACACAAGATATAACAAAGAAGCTTATATTGGAGTATGAATGAATACAACACAAGATATAACAAAGAAGCTTATATTGGAGTATGAATGAATGCAACACGAGATATAACAAAGAAGCTTATATTGAAGTATGAATGAACACAACACGAGATATAACAAAGAAGCTTATATTGAAGTATGAATGAATACAACACAAGATATAACAAAGAAGCTTATATTGGAGTATGAATGAATGCAACACAAGATATAACAAAGAAGCTTATATTGGAGTATGAATGAATACAACACAAGATATAACAAAGAAGCTTATATTGGAGTATGAATGAATACAACACGAGATATAACAAAGAAGCTTATATTGGAGTATGAATGAACACAACACAAGATATAACAAAGAAGCTTATATTGGAGTATGAATGAACACAATACAAGATATAACAAAGAAGCTTATATTGGAGTATGAATGAACACAACACAAGATATAACAAAGAAGCTTATATTGGAGTATGAATGAACACAACACGAGATATAACAAAGAAACTTATATTGGAGTATGAATGAATACAACACAAGATATAACAAAGAAGCTTATATTGGAGTATGAATGAACACAACACAAGATATAACAAAGAAGCTTATATTGGAGTATGAATGAACACAATACAAGATATAACAAAGAAGCTATATATTGGAGTATGAATGAACACAACACGAGATATAACAAAGAAGCTTATATTAGGAGTATGAATGAACACAACACAAGATATAACAAAGAAGCTTATATTGGAGTATGAATGAACACAACACAAGATATAACAAAGAAGCTTATATTGGAGTATGAATGAACACAACACAAGATATAACAAAGAAGCATATATTGGAGTATGAATTAACACAACACGAGATATAACAAAGAAGCTTATATTGGAGTATGAATGAACACAACACAAGATATAACAAAGAAGCTTATATTGGAGTATGAATGAACACAACACAAGATATAACAAAGAAGCTTATATTGGAGTATGAATGAACACAACACGAGATATAACAAAGAAGCTTATATTGGAGTATGAATGAACACAACACAAGATATAACAAAGAAGCTTATATTGGAGTATGAATGAACACAACACAAGATATAACAAAGAAGCTTATATTGGAGTATGAATGAACACAACACAAGATATAACCAAGAAGCTTATATTGGAGTATGAATGAATACAACACAAGATATAACCAAGAAGCTTATATTGGAGTATGAATGAACACAACACGAGATATAACAAAGAAGCTTATATTGGAGTATGAATGAATACAACACAAGATATAACAAAGTAGCTTATATTGGAGTATGAATGAATACAACACGAGATATAACCAAGAAGCTTATATTGGAGTATGAATGAATACAACACAAGATATAACAAAGAAGCTTATATTGGAGTATGAATGAATACAACACAAGATATAACAAAGAAGCTTATATTGGAGTATGAATGAACACAACACGAGATATAACAAAGAAGCTTATATTGGAGTATGAATGAACACAACACGAGATATAACAAAGAAGCTTATATTGGAGTATGAATGAATACAACACGAGATATAACAAAGAAGCTTATATTGGAATATGAATGAACACAACACGAGATATAACAAAGAAGCTTATATTGGAATATGAATGAACACAACACAAGATATAACAAAGAAGCTTATATTGGAGTATGAATGAAGACAACACAAGATATGACAAAGAAGCTTATATTGGAGTATGAATGAATACAACACGAGATATAACAAAGAAGCTTATATTGGAGTATGAATGAACATAACACGAGATATAACAAAGAAGCTTATATTGGAGTATGAATGAACACAACACAAGATATAACAAAGAAGCTTATATTGGAGTATGAATGAATACAACACGAGATATAACAAAGAAGCTTATATTGGAGTATGAATGAACACAACACAAGATATAACAAAGAAGCTTATATTGGAGTATGAATGAACACAACACAAGATATAACAAAGAAGCTTATATTGGAGTATGAATGAACACAACACAAGATATAACAAAGAAGCTTATATTGGAGTATGAATGAACACAACACAAGATATAACAAAGAAGCTTATATTGGAGTATGAATGAACACAACACAAGATATAACAAAGAAGCTTATATTGGAGTATGAATGAACTACAATACAAGATATAACAAAGAAGCTTATATTGGAGTATGAATGAACACAACACAAGATATAACAAAGAAGCTTATATTGGAGTATGAATGAACACAACACAAGATATAACAAAGAAGCTTATATTGGAGTATGAATGAACACAACACAAGATATAACAAAGAAGCTTATATTGGAGTATGAATGAACACAACACAAGATATAACAAAGAAGCTTATATTGGAGTATGAATGAATACAACACAAGATATAACAAAGAAGCTTATATTGGAGTATGAATGAACACAACACGAGATATAACAAAGAAGCTTATATTGGAGTATGAATGAATACAACACAAGATATAACAAAGAAGCTTATATTGGAGTATGAATGAACACAACACAAGATATAACAAAGAAGCTTATATTGGAGTATGAATGAACACAACACAAGATATAACAAAGAAGCATATATTGGAGTATGAATGAACACAACACGAGATATAACAAAGAAGCTTATATTGGAGTATGAATGAACACAACACAAGATATAACAAAGAAGCTTATATTGGAGTATGAATGAACACAACACAAGATATAACAAAGAAGCTTATATTGGAGTATGAATGAACACAACACAAGATATAACAAAGAAGCTTATATTGGAGTATGAATGAAACACAACACGAGATATAACCAAGAAGCTTATATTGGAGTATGAATGAACACAACACAAGATATAACAAAGAAGCTTATATTGGAGTATGAATGAACACAACACAAGATATAACCAAGAAGCTTATATTGGAGTATGAATGAATACAACACGAGATATAACAAAGTAGCTTATATTGGAGTATGAATGAACACAACACGAGATATAACAAAGAAGCTTATATTGGAGTATGAATGAACACAACACAAGATATAACAAAGAAGCTTATATTGGAGTATGAATGAACACAACACGAGATATAACAAAGAAACTTATATTGGAGTATGAATGAACACAACACAAGATATAACAAAGAAGCTTATATTGGAGTATGAATGAACACAACACAAGATATAACAAAGAAGCTTATATTGGAGTATGAATGAACACAACACAAGATATAACAAAGAAGCTTATATTGGAGTATGAATGAATACAACACGAGATATAACAAAGAAGCTTATATTGGAGTATGAATGAACACAACACAAGATATAACCAAGAAGCTTATATTGGAGTATGAATGAATACAACACGAGATATAACAAAGAAGCTTATATTGGAGTATGAATGAATACAACACAAGATATAACCAAGAAGCTTATATTGGAGTATGAATGAACACAACAGAAGATATAACAAAGAAGCTTATATTGAAGTATGAATGAACACAACACGAGATATAACAAAGAAGCTTATATTGGAGTATGAATGAACACAACACGAGATATAACCAAGAAGCTTATATTGGAGTATGAATGAATACAACACGAGATATAACAAAGAAGCTTATATTGGAGTATGAATGAACACAACACGAGATATAACAAAGTAAGCTTATATTGGAGTATGAATGAACACAACACGAGATATAACAAAGTAGCTTATATTGGAGTATGAATGAATACAACACAAGATATAACCAAGAAGCTTATATTGGAGTATGAATGAACACAACACGAGATATAACAAAGTAGCTTATATTGGAGTATGAATGAATACAACACAAGATATAACAAAGTAGCTTATATTGGAGTATGAATGAATACAACACGAGATATAACCAAGAAGCTTATATTGGAGTATGAATGAATACAACACAAGATATAACAAAGAAGCTTATATTGGAGTATGAATGAACACAACACGAGATATAACAAAGAAGCTTATATTGGAGTATGAATGAACACAACACAAGATATAACAAAGAAGCTTATATTGGAGTATGAATGAACACAACACAAGATATAACAAAGAAGCTTATATTGGAGTATGAATGAACACAACACAAGATATAACAAAGAAGCTTATATTGGAGTATGAATGAACACAACACGAGATATAACAAAGAAACTTATATTGGAGTATGAATGAACACAACACAAGATATAACAAAGAAGCTTATATTGGAGTATGAATGAACACAACACAAGATATAACAAAGAAGCTTATATTGGAGTATGAATGAACACAACACGAGATATAACAAAGAAACTTATATTGGAGTATGAATGAACACAACACAAGATATAACAAAGAAGCTTATATTGGAGTATGAATGAACACAACACAAGATATACCAAAGAAGCTTATATTGGAGTATGAATGAACACAACACAAGATATAACAAAGAAGCTTATATTGGAGTATGAATGAATACAACACAAGATATAACCAAGAAGCTTATATTGGAGTATGAATGAACACAACACGAGATATAACAAAGAACCTTATATTGGAGTATGAATGAATACAACACAAGATATAACAAAGTAGCTTATATTGGAGTATGAATGAATACAACACGAGATATAACCAAGAAGCTTATATTGGAGTATGAATGAATACAACACAAGATATAACAAAGAAGCTTATATTGGAGTATGAATTAATACAACACAAGATATAACAAAGAAGCTTATATTGGAGTATGAATGAACACAACACGAGATATAACAAAGAAGCTTATATTGGAGTATGAATGAACACAACACGAGATATAACAAAGAAGCTTATATTGGAAGTATGAATGAATACAACACGAGATATAACAAAGAAGCTTATATTGGAATATGAATGAACACAACACGAGATATAACAAAGAAGCTTATATTGGAATATGAATGAACACAACACAAGATATAACAAAGAAGCTTATATTGGAGTATGAATGAAGACAACACAAGATATAACAAAGAAGCTTATATTGGAGTATGAATGAATACAACACGAGATATAACAAAGAAGCTTATATTGGAGTATGAATGAACATAACACGAGATATAACAAAGAAGCTTATATTGGAGTATGAATGAATACAACACAAGATATAACAAAGAAGCTTATATTGGAGTATGAATGAATACAACACGAGATATAACAAAGAAACTTATATTGGAGTATGAATGAACACAACACAAGATATAACAAAGAAGCTTATATTGGAGTATGAATGAACACAACACAAGATATAACAAAGAAGCTTATATTGGAGTATGAATGAACACAACACAAGATATAACAAAGAAGCTTATATTGGAGTATGAATGAACACAATACAAATATAACAAAGAAGCATATATTGGAGTATGAATGAACACAACACAAGATATAACAAAGAAGCTTATATTGGAGTATGAATGAACTACAATACAAAGATATAACAAAGAAGCTTATATTGGAGTATGAATGAACACAACACAAGATATAACAAAGAAGCTTATATTGGAGTATGAATGAACACAATACAAAATATAACAAAGAAGCTTATATTGGAGTATGAATGAACACAACACAAGATATAACAAAGAAGCTTATATTGGAGTATGAATGAACACAACACAAGATATAACAAAGAAGCTTATATTGGAGTATGAATGAACACAATACAAAATATAACAAAGAAGCATATATTGGAGTATGAATTAACACAACACGAGATATAACAAAGAAACTTATATTAGAGTATGAATGAATACAACACAAGATATAACAAAGAAGCTTATATTGGAGTATGAATGAACACAACACAAGATATAACAAAGAAGCTTATATTGGAGTATGAATGAACACAACACAAAATATAATAAAGAAGCATATATTGGAGTATGAATTAACACAACACGAGATATAACCAAGAAGCTTATATTGGAGTATGAATGAACACAACACAAGATATAACAAAGAAGCTTATATTGGAGTATGAATGAACACAACACAAGATATAACAAAGAAGCTTATATTGGAGTATGAATGAACACAACACAAGATATAACAAAGAAGCTTATATTGGAGTATGAATAAACACAACACGAGATATAACAAAGAAACTTATATTGGAGTATGAATGAACACAACACAAGATATAACAAAAAAGCTTATATTGGAGTATGAATGAACACAACACAAGATATAACCAAGAAGCTTATATTGGAGTATGAACGAATACAAAACGAGATATAACAAAGTAGCTTATATTGGAGTATGAATGAACACAACACGAGATATAACAAAGAAGCTTATATTGGAGTATGAATGAACACAACACAAGATATAACAAAGAAGCATATATTGGAGTATGAATGAACACAACACGAGATATAACAAAGAAACTTATATTGGAGTATGAATGAACACAACACAAGATATAACAAAGAAGCTTATATTGGAGTATGAATGAACACAACACAAGATATAACAAAGAAGCTTATATTGGAGTATGAATGAACACAACACAAGATATAACAAAGAAACTTATATTGGAGTATGAATGAATACAACACGAGATATAACAAAGAAGCTTATATTGGAGTATGAATGAACACAACACAAGATATAACCATAAGATTATATTGGAGTATGAATGAATACAACACGAGATATAACAAAGAAGCTTATATTAGAGTATGAATGAATACAACACAAGATATAACCAAGAAGCTTATATTGGAGTATGAATGAACACAACAGAAGATATAACAAAGAAGCTTATATTGAAGTATGAATGAACACAACACGAGACATAACAAAGAAGCTTATATTGGAGTATGAATGAACACAACACGAGATATAACAAAGAAGCTTATATTGGAGTATGAATGAATACAACACGAGATATAACAAAGAAGCTTATATTGGAGTATGAATGAACACAACACGAGATATAACAAAGTAGCTTATATTGGAGTATGAATGAATACAACACAAGATATAACAAAGTAGCTTATATTGGAGTATGAATGAATACAACACAAGATATAACCAAGAAGCTTATATTGGAGTATGAATGAACACAACACGAGATATAACAAAGAACCTTATATTGGAGTATGAATGAATACAACACAAGATATAACAAAGTAGCTTATTTTGGAGTATGAAGGAATACAACACGAGATATAACCAAGAAGCTTATATTGGAGTATGAATGAATACAACACAAGATATAACAAAGAAGCTTATATTGGAGTATGAATTAATACAACACAAGATATAACAAAGAAGCTTATATTGGAGTATGAATGAACACAACACGAGATATAACAAAGAAGCTTATATTGGAGTATGAATGAACATAACACGAGATATAACAAAGAAGCTTATATTGGAGTATGAATGAACACAACACAAGATATAACAAAGAAGCTTATATTGGAGTATGAATGAATACAACACGAGATATAACAAAGAAACTTATATTGGAGTATGAATGAACACAACACAAGATATAACAAAGAAGCTTATATTGGAGTATGAATGAACACAACACAAGATATATCAAAGAAGCTTATATTGGAGTATGAATGAACACAACACAAGATATAACAAAGAAGCTTATATTGGAGTATGAATGAACACAATACAAAATATAACAAAGAAGCATATATTGGAGTATGAATGAACACAACACAAGATATAACAAAGAAGCTTATATTGGAGTATGAATGAACTCAATACAAAATATAACAAAGAAGCTTATATTGGAGTATGAATGAACACAACACAAGATATAACAAAGAAGCTTATATTGGAGTATGAATGAACACAATACAAAATATAACAAAGAAGCTTATATTGGAGTATGAATGAACACAACACAAGATATAACAAAGAAGCTTATATTGGAGTATGAATGAACACAACACAAGATATAACAAAGAAGCTTATATTGGAGTATGAATGAACACAATACAAAATATAACAAAGAAGCATATATTGGAGTATGAATTAACACAACACGAGATATAACAAAGAAGCTTATATTAGAGTATGAATGAATACAACACAAGATATAACAAAGAAGCTTATATTAGATGTGTATAAGAGACAGATATTGGAGTATGAATGAACACAACACAAGATATAACAAAGAAGCTTATATTAGAGTATGAATGAATACAAACACAAGATATAACAAGAAGCTTATATTGGAGTATGAATGAACACAACACAAGATATAACAAAGAAGCTTATATTGGAGTATGAATGAACACAACACAAGATATAACAAAGAAGCTTATATTGGAGTATGAATAACACAACACGAGATATAACAAAGAAACTTATATTGGAGTATGAATGAACACAACACAAGATATAACAAAGAAGCTTATATTGGAGTATGAATGAACACAAAGATGTGTATAAGAGACAGACACAAGATATAACCAAGAAGCTTATATTGGAGTATGAACGAATACAAAACGAGATATAACAAAGTAGCTTATATTGGAGTATGAATGAACACAACACGAGATATAACAAAGTAGCTTATATTGGAGTATGAATGAACACAACACAAGATATAACAAAGAAGCATATATTGGAGTATGAATGAACACAACACGAGATATAACAAAGAAACTTATATTGGAGTATGAATGAACACAACACAAGATATAACAAAGAAGCTTATATTGGAGTATGAATGAACACAACACAAGATATAACAAAGAAGCTTATATTGGAGTATGAATGAACACAACACAAGATATAACAAAGAAACTTATATTGGAGTATGAATGAATACAACACGAGATATAACAAAGAAGCTTATATTGGAGTATGAATGAACACAACACAAGATATAACCAAGAAGCTTATATTGGAGTATGAATGAATACAACACGAGATATAACAAAGAAGCTTATATTAGAGTATGAATGAATACAACACAAGATATAACCAAGAAGCTTATATTGGAGTATGAATGAACACAACACAAGATATAACAAAGAAGCTTATATTGAAGTATGAATGAACACAACACGAGATATAACAAAGAAGCTTATATTGGAGTATGAATGAACACAACACGAGATATAACCAAGAAGCTTATATTGGAGTATGAATGAATACAACACGAGATATAACAAAGAAGCTTATATTAGAGTATGAATGAATACAACACAAGATATAACCAAGAAGCTTATATTGGAGTATGAATGAACACAACACAAGATATAACAAAGAAGCTTATATTGGAGTATGAATGAACACAACACGAGATATAACAAAGAAGCTTATATTGGAGTATGAATGAACACAACACAAGATATAACCAAGAAATTCTCGGATGAAGAAAGCCCAAACAGAAACCAACTAACGTTTCGACATAGATCTTTATATAGTCCATTCCATCACTACTCCTTCCCCGTTCAACCTCAAGGAGAAGTTATATTAGAGTCCATCCCTGGCTTAGATTAATAATCCTGTGACCGAGTCAGCCACAATTTGGATATTAATTTGAAGATGATTGTTGTCCACGGATCAAGAACGAAACAATAACAAATATATTAAAAGACGGAGGTCAGCATGGCCTAATGGACAAGGTCGCTCGCTCCAAAACTTTCGGTGTGCTGATGCTGAGGCAGCGGGTTCAACCCCTATTCCGGTCAGCTGGCCTAAAATGTTGACTTCTAGTCTTTGACTTGGGGACGTAAATTACAAGTAGCTCAGAAGTCGGAGTATGTTTGCCTGATGGTGAGGGACACTGGTAATAGGGAAATCTAATCCACACGCAAAAATCAGTCCAGCGCACAAAAGGCAGTAGCACGTGTATGAACTAAGCTTGAGTTCAAAGCGTGCGAACGAATATATATATTCTAAGACCAAAATTAGGAGGGTACTGATCAGAGAGTTGCTTTTTGCAGATGATGCTGCATTTACGACCCACTCTGAGGAATAATTGCAATGTCTACTATCTGCATTCTCCAATGCTTGTTCTGAATTTGGTTTAACAATTAGCAAAAAGAAGACACAGATTATGTCACAAGGTGCACATGGGGTACCATCAATCTTTATTGACGACGCAGAACTAGAGATAGTAGACCATTTTACATATCTAGGATCAGTGGTAAATAGCAAATTATCCCTAGATCAGGAAATCAACATCCGGATTGGTAAGGCAGCAACAACAATGAACAGGTTAAGAAAAAGAGTCTGGGAGAACAGGAAGCTTACTGCCAAAACAAAAGTCCTTGTCTATCAAGCCTGTGTCCTTAGTACTCTTCTCTATGGCAGTGAAACCTGGACAACTTACTCACACCAAGAGAACAACTTAAACAGCTTTCATATGCGGTGTCTGCGAAGAATTCTTGGTATTAAGTGGCAAGACAAAATCACAAATACTGAAGTATTGGAAAGATCAGGTTGTGTGACAGTTTATTCCATGCTCAGTCTTCGTAGACTTAGATGGATAGGACATCTTAAGAGGATGGATGATGGTAGAATACCAAAGGATATCTTTTTTGGTGAATTACAGATGGGTAAGAGATCTCAGGGTCGGCCTCTACTACGATACAAAGATGTGTGTAAGCGGGACATGATTGATACAGGCATTGATAATGCACATTGGGAGCAAGTCGCCGCTGAACGTGTTGCATGGAGGGCAAATATCAGAAATGGAATAAAGTCAAAGGAGAAAATTATTGCAGAAAAGTCACACACCAAGCGTTTGAGACGTAAGATGGTGCATGATGGTGGAAATGACCACGTGTTCACATGCACCCACTGTGAACGGACATTTACAGCGCAAATTGGCCTTATCAGTCACACTCGCTACCGCCATAGTGAAAAGTTATTATGCCTTTTTAAAGCACAAACTATCGTCTGTCAAGACGGCAAGGTGCCAATGATATATATATATAAAGAACAACACCAATTAGTACTTTCCTAGATGCTTGTCCAATCCAGGAGACCTTGACATGAAAACGCACCCGGCAAAGAAAAGCCAACAATAAAAGAAGGGCATGATGGGTTAAAGCCGAGATTGTCGACGTCATTGCACCGAAAGCGAACTCCGTAGTTCTAGCGACGACGCTCTGGAATCTCCGAGGAAACTGCACTCGTGAACCGAACGACGTAGGCGGGAATCGAACTTAAAACCTTCGGATGTGGAGCAAGACGATCTCACCTCTAGGCCACGGAGTCCGTCAGTTCGTCCACTGAAGCAGAAACAACAATGAAACAGAAACAACAATGAAACAGAAACAGCAATGAAACAGAAACAGCAATGAAAAACAAACAGCAATTAAACAGAAACAGCAATGAAACGGAAACAGCAGTGAACCCACTACGGATTTCTCTAATTCTAATCGATGGAAAGCCAATAAATGAAACATTTTTGTGGATTTTAAAAAGGCTTATGATAGTGTCCATAGGAATAGTCTATGGAATGCTATGCAGGAATTTGGAATACCAAGGAAGTTAATCAACATGACCAGACTATGCATGGAAGATACTTATAATATAGTAACATATAAAGTCAAGAAATCAGACCAGTTCCAAATAACATCTGGCTTGAAACAGGGTGATGCACTATCGCCGCTACTCTTCAATCTGGCTCTATAGAAAGTCGTAAGGAAGGTAAAAGAGGAATGTGATATTGGAGGAACATCCAACCTGCTTGGTTATGCAGATGATATAGATATTATAGGGCAAAGTGAACAAAAGACATTGGAAATATTGACTCACTTAAAGGGAAAAGCCCAACAGATGGGGCTGGTTATCAACCAAGATAAGACAGAATATATGGTAATTTCAAGAGACGGAATGGCTAAAAACTCTGGCCACATACAAATAGATAATATGACCATTAAAAGAACGGAAACATACAAATACCTGGGTACAATCTTCAACTGCTCCAACATCATAAGGGAAGAAATACAAACTAGAATCAACTCTGGAAATAAGATATACTATGCACTACAACATCTACTAAAATCAAAGGCGCTATCTCGTAACACCAAAATCACAATATACAAAACACTGATCAGACCAGTTGTGCTGTATGGCTCTGAAACCTGGAGTACAACGAAAGGAGACGAAGCCTTGTTACAAACCTTTGAGAACAAAATTTTAAGACGCATCTTTGGACCCATTAGTGATACACAAAGTGGAGAGTGGAAAAGAAGAAGTAACAAAGACATTTATGATCTGTTTAAGTCCCCGCTAATCACTGGTATCATGAAGGCTAATAGACTACAATGGCTGGGGCATATAGAAAGAATGGAAGATAATAGGGAAACAAAACTCGCTTACACTCAGGAAATAAATGACCGTATACCCCGAGATAGACCAAGAAGGCTGTGGAGAGATAATACATACAGACCTACAAGCACTTGGAATCAACGACTGGCAAGAGAAGGTCCACCAGAGAGACGAATGGAGACGGATTGTATCTACAGCATAGAACCTCAATGGCTCGGAACGCTGAAGAAGAAGAAGAATTCCCCCCCCCCCCCTTTTCATATTTCCTATCTAAAAATCCCCCACCCTGTCGCTTGTCGTCCCTGGAGGAAAGTGGACACGACAAGCACACCTTTAATATCCTTCTACTATTGGAACTATTGAATGACTTTTGTCTACACTCCTCCCTTCTGTCTTCTATTCCATATATCTCTCTCTTTCTCTCTCTCTCTCTCTTATTCCTTCATCACATACTCCGACAACAGTTTCCTTCAACAATTAATAAAATATTTATTAATTAAAACTATGTCTGGTGTATGTATGGACTGTGTAGATGTAGTTGGTAGTGTCTTCTATTGTAGGTGCAAGATAGGACTCTGAATGTTTAGTCTCCATATCACATCTCGCATAGTCATACGGCCAAACCACAGGACATCAAACATAGAAATGGACAGCTGTCACCCTGGATGCTCCGTTCTGCTTGAGTCTGGAGGTAAATCCGTTATTGGAAAAAAACTGTTCACCACTGGATCACCGTAAATTAATGTGATCACGGTAAGTCTTATGCCTAGACCGAGTGTTCTTTGATTATTATTTAGTTAATAAATCCATCATGGAAAACACATCACCACTGTCTAGCACTGTCTATCAGTTTTTTGAATACATTTAAAAACGTTCTGGGGTTCTTCAATGTTTCTTTTTGGTGAGTACCCAATTAAAATATATTTTAGCCTATTTCGCTCTGCTTGTATAAACTGAAAGTTCTTTCAATGGTTTTCACAAAAACCTGTTACTGGCCATTCGTTATGTCAGCCCACGATTAGTGAATGGCTATGTTGAATTTGCTCTAGTGACAACTTTCCCTGCACAAGTGAAATGCCTTTATAAATAGAAAGTTCTTTCCCTGGTTTAGCAACAATGCTTTCTCTGTACAAGAGACGAGACTGTCTATCTTCTCTGATATGTCAGGAGGTGTATTTGAACCTTATCACTTCTATGTTCATCCATGAATTGAAATATATATATAAGCACATATGCACTAATATCCCATCGCCGTAAACAATCAGGGACTATAATTTCTTTCCACACACAGGATGCATAGATATCTCTGCCCAGTTTGGGAACACACACTAACTTCAAAACAAGTTTTCCACCCATTTATACCGAGTGTCCAATCCCCGTGGTTGTTTGATCCACAATCAAATGTGCCGTAAGTCCCCACATCAAAAGTCTGTGAAGTCACGTATTCGTTAGTTGCTCGTTCCGTTCCGTTCCTCCACTGGTTCCCTGTGTTCCCCTACGCTAGTACCTCAAAGCGTCCGAACTCTTTGTTCACCGTCTTCGTGCGTTTTCCCGTTCACGAAGTCTCCGCGTCGTTCTGTCCGTTAACATCGCTGGTCAATGACTCCTCACAATGTATCCTATTTTATACTGTCGGTAAATAACCCACATTTCGTTCTCGCTCAAAACTGAAGGCTTGATTGTTATTCTGACTCACGGTCCATAATTTTCCATTCTCATATATTGCAATATTATATGTAAGTTATCAAGGAATCACTAAACTAACAGTTTCCCGTGACATAGGCCCTCTCTTAAGAGAGTTGACCGCGTCGACTCTTCCTCACTGTAGTTTTGATTCCGATGATCCACCAACCTATTCATCTTCCTCTGAAGTTGGATGTCTAGATAAGAAATCCGCTCCTACATTCTCCTTACCAGGGATGTACTCCACTGTGAAGTTGTACGGCTGCAGCAACAACGACCATCACATCCACCGTGCGTTGAGCTTCTGCGAAGTAGCTATGAACATCACGTGTTGATGATATGACTGGATCCTCACATGGCTCACCTCCTCATCCAGTAGGCGCTCTCACTGACACCCTACTATACTACTCATGATAGACACTAGTGTTGGCACATCGCTCCTGTACGTCCGGTCGACCTACATTCGACTTGTGGAAGCGACGGCTCACAATACAGACGGATCGTCCCATCCTGACTGTAACACTGTCTCCATATTCTCTTGGTTTCCCCCGGCTTTGCCTCTGGGGATGTTCCGCCTCGTCCGCGTTGGACAGAGTCGTCTTTCCCAAACCTCCTGGACTTTTGCTTCCAGGACCATCTTGGACGATATTGGATATGGTCAGCCCATCTCCGGTTGGAGTCCTGGGTATTTCTCGCCTTTCCCGACGTTACCCACCCCTTCTGAACTGGGTTACTATTGCAGGTTTCACTCTTGTCCTTTCCCTGACGTGTGATTTCCCTCCTTCCGTCGTTAGGTAAATCTGACCTATCACGTACTGTCCCATAGGCCCTCCTATGTTGTACTGGTGATCTCTGGTCTTCGTCTGGAACTGTAACCTTTTTCTTAATGGCTGCCATCACCATAAGGTGCGAAGATTTTCTCTCTGATCTCTCCTCATATTTCCGAAGGAGATGTCTAGGGGGACTTTTCCGTTCTTCCCCGATCCGGATTCCATAGGTATTCTTGTACACAACCTTTTCCACAGGATAAGATCCTTTCCATCCTACTTGGAGTATATTAGTCTCTGTTGGACCCCATACTTCCACTTGGTCTTCCACCTTAAGAGCTATTTGACTCTTAGTCCACTTGTTGGGTGGTGCTTTCTGGCACTCTGAACAAGATTTCACCCACCGGCCTACATCACCGGTCATTCCTGGCCAGCAATAATGGCCGGAAATTTGCGGCAATGTCTCTCTGACACCCATATGTCGATTCTCGGCTATGATGTGTCCACTCTGAAGAATGTGAGTACGGTGAGTCTATGGAACCACCCACTGCTCGTGCAGGTTGTCTCCTCTTCCGGCTCTCCTGTAAAGCAGCCGATTCCTCAGAAAGTATTGTCCCCGTTCCGGTGAGTCAGCACTTCTTTGTAGCTTCCTGTAGCAAGGATGCAACGTAGTATCCTTCCTCTGGGCAGTATGCAATTCCCCTATCACTGAGTTGTCGCATAGTGACTCTGCCTCTTTTTCCTTCCCTTGAGATCCACTGGCTACTGCTCCCATGTGGGCTGGCTGTTTGGGCACCCCCAAGAAAACGTATTTTGTGCCAATGATCACTGGGAATAGGGAATCAGCTAATACAGCAGCAGGAATAATGCCCGTGACGTACCTGGACTTAATCTCCACCATGGCGATTGGCAGCGTCATGGTAACAGCACTCCTCATTGCCGGCTGTATCTCTATGGTCTCCCCTGTAAGTTGGTCTAGGGCTTACCAGGCTGGCATCTATCACAGCTTCCCCATCCAAACCTGAATCGTAGAGACAAGCAACCTGCTGGCCATTGACTTCAATCAGTTCAACCACAGGTGGTCTCTCTTGGTCCTGGAGTGTCTTCCATCCTCCTCGACCGTTTCCTTGCATCTGCAGTCCACAGTATTAGTGTGCTTTTCGACCTTGCAGTGTGTGTCCATTTTCCCTTCCAAACTTTCCGTGTGCTCTCTTTAGGTCAGAGCTTCTTCGCCGACCTCAGCCTTGTCTGTGATCACCTTCTTAGGAATCACTTGGCATGCCGCGAAGTAATAGCTTTTCTGTTTCGATCTGCAGTCCTTTGTGTTATGAGAGGGCGACTTGCAAATCGAACACCACTTCTCAGACCACGGTCGTTTAGCTGGAGAATTCGAGGTGCTCGGGTTTCCTTCCTTCACCTTCTCTGAACTCTCCTCTGTGTGCTTTATATAAGGTTCCACTTTTCCTCCTTCCCAGTTCTTAGATTTCTTTCGGTCTTGTTTCTCCTGACCTTTGGTTTGTGTACTTAGTTCCGCAGCCTCCCCATGTACTTCTACGAATCTTTCCGCCAGCTTATTCACAACATCAATCCGTTCCGCCCCTTGCTCTCCCAAGAATGTTCTGAGAGGTTTCGACATTTGCTTTCGCATCTGATCGACTACCATCATCTCTTCCAGACTCTCATAGTCCCGCTTGAACTCTGCCAAGTCCATCCATCTCTGGAGATATGATTTTAGGCGCAGACTGTAGGCAGCGAATAGCTCTCCCGGCTCTCTTCTGGACGATCGAAACTTCTTCCGATACGTTTGTGCTGTGATTTCATAATGCTTCATCAAGCGGCTTTTAATTCTTCGTAATTATTTTCATGTCCTGGTGGTAGGCGTGTGTAGACCTCGTAACCCGAACTTCTTAATCCCTGGGATAATTTAAGAGCCCATTTCCTTCTATCCAGTCCCATAGCAACTGACATTGCCTCAAAGCGATTAGCATACTGGTCAAAGCGTTCTTTCGACTCTTCATAAACAGCTAAGGGAAACTTCATGGCATGGTACCCATGTCCAATCATGTGGGTTGCCCCAGGTGAAGATGAACTTCTTTCTGCTGCATCTATTTCACCCTTAGTTTGTGTCTTGAGTACTAGCTCTCTCATGCGGTATTTATATTCTCTTATCTTGCCGGCCTCTTCAGCTTGCAACCGTTTGTTGCTCTGTTCCATTTCCAATTGTTTCAATTCCCACTCTGCCTTTCGATCTTCCCTTTCTGCTTGGCGATTTTCCCTCTCCCTCTCCTGGATGTAGTCGGTTAGGGCCGAACCAGATAAACCAATTTCTTCCCCGTTTGCCCTAAGTTCCGCCGTCGTTAGTTTAGGAGTGGCCATAGTTAAGGAAGATAAATCAGCAGATAGAGTAAAGACACCTCAAGGCAGTAAGAAGTACTCACTATAAACAGATAATCTATTAGAACCTATATCAATTTCTCCTATGTATATCTAAATATTATTTATCTACGACACCACACATTACATCACAACCACTCTCTCAACCACAAGATGAGATTTAGGATAAAGACTTATGTAGACGTGTCAAAGTGTGCACAAATAGGTAATATGTCTTAACACCTATCCACTTTCATTCTGTCTGGATCTTTCTCACTGTAAAGTCCCCAGCATTAATGTAATGTCTCTACCATAAAATGTAATGGTACCATATATCCCATGGACATCCTTCCAGTAAAAGTCATCAATGTATACTTATATTTATATCCCAATAAGTATGTACCAATATGCCGGTACCACGCTGGGCAAATACCCCTATGCAGTTACCCCTCTTCAAGTACCCCGCTAGGCAAGTACCCTTAAGCAGTGGAAGTAGCCCGCTGCTCCACCATTTAATGTCGCTTGTCGTCCCTGGAGGAAAGTGGACTCTACAAGCACACCTTTAATATCCTTCTAATATTGGAACTATTGAATGACTTTTGTCTACACTCCTCCCTTCTGTCTTCTATTCCATATATCTCTCTCTCTCTCTCTCTCTCTCTCTCTCTCTCTCTCTCTCTCTCTCTCTCTCTCTCTCTCTCTCTCTCTCTCTATTCCTTCATCACATACTCAGACAACAGTTTCCTTCAACAATTAATAAAATATTTATTAATTAAAACTATGTCTGGTGTATGTATGGACTGTGTATATGTAGTTGGTAGTGTCGTCTATTGTAGGTGCAAGATAGGACTCTGAATGTTTAGTCTCCATATCACATCTCGCATAGTCATACGGCCAAACCACAGGACATCAAACATAGAAATGGACAGCTCGTCACCCTGGATGCTCCGTTCTGCTTGAGTCTGGAGGTAAATCCGTCATTGGAAAAAAAACTGTTCACCGCTGGATCACCGTAGATTAATGTGATCACGGTAAGTCTTATGCCTAGACCGAGTGTTCTGTGATTATTATTTAGTTAATAAATCCATCATGGAAAACACATCACCACTGTCTAGCACTGTCTATCAGTTTTTTGAATACATTTAAAAACGTTCTGGGGTTCTTCAATGTTTCTTTTTAGGTGAGTACCCAATTAAAATATATTTTAGCCTATTTCGCTCTGCTTGTATAAACTGAAAGTTCTTTCAATGGTTTTCACAAAAACCTGTTACTGGCCATTCGTTATGTCAGCCCACGATTAGTGAATGGCTATGTTGAATTTGCTCTAGTGACAACTTTCCCTGCACAAGTGAAATGCCTTTATAAATAGAAAGTTCTTTCCCTGGTTTAGCAACAATGCTTTCTCTGTACAAGAGACGAGACTGTCTATCTTCTCTGATATGTCAGGAGGTGTATTTAAACCTTATCACTTCTATGTTCATCCATGAATTGAAATATATATATATATATATATATATATATATATATATATATATATATATATATATATATATATATATATATATATATATATATATATATATATATATATATATATATATATATATATATATATATAAGCACATATGCACTAATATCCCATCGCCGTAAACAATCAGGGACTATAATTTCTTTCCACACACAGGATGCATAGATATCTCTGCCCAGTTTGGGAACACACACTATCTTCAAAACAAGTTTTCCACCCATTTATACCGAGTGTCCAATCCCCCGTGGTTTTTTTAATCCACAATCAAATTTGCCGTAAGTTCCCACATCACAAGTCTGTGAAGTCACGTATTCGTTAGTTGCTCGTTCCGTTCCGTTCCTCCGCTGGTTCCCTGTGTTCCCCTACGCTAGTACCTCAAAGCGTCCGAACTCTTTGATCACCGTCTTCGTGCGTTTTCCCGTTCACGAAGTCTCCGCGTCGTTCTGTCCGTTAACATCGCTGGTCAATGACTCCTCACAATGTATCCTATTTTATACTGTCGGTCAATAACTTACATTTCGTCCTCGCTCAAAACTGAAGGCTTGATTGTTATTCTGACTCACGGTCCATAATTTTCCATACTCATATATTGCAATATTATATGTAAGTTATCAAGGAATCACTAAACTAACAGTTTCCCGTGACACACCCTAAACAGTATACGTAAAAATGGAAGGTAAATTTAATAGCATATACTAAAACAAGTTTAGACATCCACATAAAACATGATTTGTGGGTCTACTTACTTTGTAAAATGAATTTTAGAAGGATGAGACTGCATGATGATAAGTGATGATGGCTGATGATAACTGTAAAGTATGAAGGGAAAAACAATATCAAGTAACCGGTTCTTGTATTAACGCGATCTTGAAATGGTCTTCTCTCTCCCCCCCCCCCCCTGGTGGGGGGGGGGGGGATTCACCACCGGTTGAGAACCACTGGTCTACATGATTACAAGCACTTTATCGGCACTGGAGGACGTTCTTTTCACCACGCAGTGGTGACTACATCGAAAAAAAATGATACATTTGTTCCGTACCATTTCAGAATATAAATTCACACACCCACCTACACACCCACCTACCGACCCCCACCCCCCTACACACACACACACACACACACACACACACACACACACACACACACACACACACACACACACACACACACACACACACAAACACACAACCTCTCCTCCTCCCTCCAAAATAAATAAATAAATAAATAAACTTAAGGTTTTCACTTGAAGCTCCCTCGTATGAAAAGCATCTTTTCTCTGTTTTATAAATCTAGATACGGCAATGACGGGTGCTTCCATGAAACAAGCATGTATGGTTAAATCTGATAGGAAATGTGTCTTTTCTTTGTTTTATCTGATAGGAAAGGTGTCTATTCTCTGCTTTATCTGATAGTACAGGTGTCTTTTCTTTATTTCATCTGATAGGAAAGATGTCTTTTTTCTCATTTATCTGATAGGAAAGGTGTCTTTTCTCTGGAGGGTCCCGTGGCGGAGTGGTTACCCCGCTCCCAAATATGTCGGTTCGATTCTGCGAAACGTAATTCGGTTCATGGGTGCAATTTTTCATAACTTCAGGAGGGGGGGGGGGGGGGGGGTGTTCGTCGCTGGAGTTACGAAGTTCGTGCTTTGTGCGATGCTTTGGACAAGCCGCCCGGCGGACAGAGACCGAACCATGTGGAATAAAACCTGGTGTAATTAAGTAAATTAAGTAAATTATCTAGATTTTAAACGCGTTTATTTTCTGCCTAGATTGTACAATAAAAGGTCTGCTATTGATCTTGCATTACAAACATATAAAGACAATCGCATGACATATACTTCCCCTTGTATGTGAATGTTTAGCCCTTCACATATTCTTTGCCATTAACATAATGAGATGAAATGGTTTGTTCCCTTCCACAGAACCCTTTTTCCCCTGAAAATTATTTACTCATATTACGAAGCTGGGTGGATCATAAAGTCGTTCCAGTCTCGAAATATAATTCTGCCACATGAAACCCATAAACAGACACTCTCCCGCAGTTTATACTTAATCTCGACATCGCAAGGTACAGGAGGAACAAGATACGATGAGATGAGACTGTTTAAAATTGAAACCTAATCCATTGTCTTCGCAGACACAAGCACTAACTCCTATGTCAAGGCGGCTTTCAAGAAATAATTACAATAATCAAATAGAGAGACAAACAGATCAAGTTATGGGCAAAACAAACAATACTCACCTTTGTTTGACTGTACTATAACTGAAATCATTCCACGTGTAATGACTTCCGTGTTCACATATTTATTTTCCATCGTAGTTAATTCCCCTTGTATATAAGCGCTGATGTCTGTGTAAAATTCTCTAGAATCTCCTCCTCCTCCTCCTCTTTCTCCTCCTCCTCCCCTCCCCCTACTCCTCATTCTTCTTCTTCTTCTTCTTCTTCTTCTTCTTCTTCTTCTTCTTCTTCTTCTTCTTCTTCTTCTTCCGGCGTGTTTTTCAGACGTAATTGCTGTGGGTCTCGTTATGCACCCTTGGGCCAAAACCCCTAGGCCAACACATCCGACTTTTGTGTGCGTTTCTTAACCAGGTTAGCATTCCTGGGGACTCTCACTTTGGTGATGTCCACATACCAGCTTGTCAAGTTAGAACGGTCGAAGACTTCACTCTCAATCCTCAAGGAAAGGCAGGGGCAGTCCATGGGCATTATCCGCCGTCTAATCAGGCTTCCATATTTGCAAAGCTGGTACATAGTGCTCTAGTACTGGGCTCACCCAAGGAACCGCCACGTGCTGCACATGTCTGCTTTGTTTCTTCACTTCAATGTATTGAGCATTTCGTTCGCTACGGGCCGCTCCATGCACAAACCAGGAACGCTCGGTCTGCAGACGGTATCCACTCAGAGAGCTTTTGGTTCGGACATGTGCTGGTCGCTGTGCCCGGAAGACAAAATAGTTAGAGCTGTTCCGGACACGAAGGACATTAGGAAGACTAGATAGTCAGAGCTGTTCTGGGCACTAGGAACATTCGGAAGACTAGATAGTTAGAGCTGTTCTGGGCACTATGGACATTCGGAAGACTAAATAGTCAGAGCTGTTCCCCGTAATGGATTCACTATCCAAGCGTTCCATTTCGTGTTAGTGAAACGTTTCTCTACATTTGACTATACTAACTCAATGAGTTTTTTTTTAATACAGACTTGCATTGTAACCATTGAATGCGATTGGGATACTTTTTAACCTTTAGTAACGCTCACGAGTAGGCTACATGTGCTACTGGGTCAGCACCTTACCTCCATGCAGCAGAGAGCGAGTAACGGCCAGACTCTCTCATCCGGGGGATCCCTCATATCTCTCGGTTGAGAGCCTTCGAACAAGTGTCTGGACCAAGCATGTAGCAGGCTGAGCAACTCACCTCCATTTTGCAGTGGGTGATTATCGGCCCGGCTCTTACATCCGAGGGGTATTGACTTAGAGGCGTTCAGCCATATCCCTCAGCTGAGAGCCGTAGAATATGTGAAGAAGAAGAAGCAGAAGAAGAAGAAGAAGAAGAAGAAGAAGAAGAAGAAGAAGAAGAAGAAGAAGAAGAAGAAGAAGAAGAAGAAGAAGAAGAAGAAGAAGAAGAAGAAGAAGAAGACTGAGCCACATGGAATAGAACGCGGTGCAATAAAGTCGATCCTCTGACTTTGTTTCCCATATAAACTGATGTCGTTGTTTTTGAATATATTACAAGTGTAAACAGACCGCAGACAAAAAAAAACCAAAACAGACCGCAGACAGAAAAACAAATGTCCTACAAGAATCAAACGAGACCCATAAACTGATTAGAGAAATTAAAAGTACACAGTCAAATTTTTGAACGCGCTATGAGTAGAAATAAACTAGAGGACTTGGTGACAACTGGCAAGACTGAGGAGAAAATAACAAGGGGAACATACAGAAGTAAATATCTGGATGGCTTTACCAAATTTCATGATCGAGACAAGAACACAGAGCTGATCTACGACTCTGGTGATCGTGTGAGATGGCGAAACATAACAGCTCACGCTTATCGGCATGGCATATGATGATGATGATGACAAACATACAAATTATTGAAAAGCTGTGTGTGGCCTGTTCTTCTGTATGGATGCGAATCATGGACAATGAGTTATGAAATGGTAATGAAGGTGGAGACAGTGGATATGTGGTTTTGAGAAGAATATATGATAATATCATGGACAGAGAAGAATATTTGAGAATATCATGGACAGAAAAGTATGTTGGGAATATCGTAGACAGAGAAGAATGTTGAAAATATACTGGACAGAGGAGAATGTTGAGAATATCGTGGACAGAGGAATATGTTTAGAATATGGTGGCTGAGAAGAATGTTGAGAATATCGTGTACAGAGAAGAATGTTGAGAATATCGTGGACAGAGGAGAATGTTGAGAATATCGTGGACAGAGAAGAATGTTGAGAATATCGTGGACAGAGAAGAATGTTGAGAATATGGTGGACAGAGGAGAATGTTGAGAATATCGTGGACAGAGAAGAATGTTGAGAATATCGTGGACAGAGAAGAATGTTGAGGATATCGTGGACAGAGAAGAATGTTGAGAATATCGTGGACAGAGGAGAATGTTGAGAACATCGTGAACAGAGGAGAATGTTGAGAATATCGTGGACAGAGAAGAATGTTGAGAATATCGTGGACAGAGAAGAATGTTGAGAATATCGTGGACAGAAGAATATGTTTAGAATATCGTGGACAGAGGAATATGTTTAGAATATGGTGGCAGAGAAGAATGTTGAGAAATGGTGGACAGAGAAGAAAGAATCTTTAGAATATGGTGGTCATGTTTCGCCATCTCACTCGTCACCAGTGTTGTGGATCAGCTCAGTTTTCTTGTCTCGACTATGCCACGTGGTCAAGCCATCCAGCTATTTACTTCTCTGCCTCCCCCTTGTTCTTAGGCCCTCAATCTTGCCAGTTGTCGCCAAGTTCTCCAAATTATCTCTTCTCATAACGTGACCAAAATATTGCAACTGTCAACGTCTAATTTCTCTAATCAGTTTACGGTTTTCATTTGATCACCACAACCACCATTATTATCACATCATGCATCACCATCACCATCATCATCATTGCGATTAACCACAAAGACTGCTCACAGCGGATGAGAATTCACTACATTTCGTGACCTGGTGATGGAGTCACCAGAATCTACACGGATAGCTCTTTGCTAAGAGATCAAAGAAGTGCCTGGGGATCGTGGCGTAGAATGGGGGATGGTTTTTTGGTGCAGGGGAACCTGGCGTATGATACCACAACATCTAGTCTCAACAGGGAGGTGGTGGCATTCACTGCGGGAGTACAAATAGCACACGCATGTCGTGATTGTAATGGACTCACAAAGTATGATAAGAAAAGTGAAGACAGACATGCTTCGGGCAGAGTGGCAAGCTTCCATTCAACAATCGAAAATAGAGAGCATGTTGAATTCCTCCCTCCAAAACATGCTGGTGTATTGAGAAACGAGCAAGGAGACAAATTGGCTGAGTTTGCATCATCGGTGCGGTATTTGTGTTTTATAGGGCAGATTTAGTAAGGGTCTTTGGAATTGTGTGAATAGTGCTGAAGAACAGATAGATGATTACGGCCTGGAGAAAATGGTGCTTAAAGGAATGACCAGAGAATCTGCCGACACTCAACAATTCTGACAATAGGCCAAACGGACACATAATCCTACTGCTACTAGTACCATACGTAGTGGGACTCTTTGCTTGCTGTTGAAGATGAGGACGGACCACGCGTGGGAATTTCATGTCGGTTCTTGACGCAAC
>JACEFZ010012301.1:472500-542500 GCA_014155875.1 Cepaea nemoralis | reverse complement strand
AAACGCACTGCCCTTTTCTGGAGTAAATATAGGCGTTTTGTTATTGATTTGGAACATCCATCCCAGATTGTGGAGCAATAATCAATATGTGTTTGTATGTGGGAAGTATAGAATATCTTTCTTGTGTTTTCGTCAAGGAAATTTTAAATTTTGGTAAGTTGATATACTTTTTTGGCTATTTGTTTAACGAGAGCATGAACATGTGAGTTAAAGGTTAGATTTTGGTATATTACACTTTCTATAGGCATGCTACCAATGTGCTGCTGTAGAGTTCTCTGCGAGTTTAGCGTGTGAAGTCTTTGCCTGGTTCTTATTAACATAGATTTGTTTTAGAAATGTTGATTTGCATGCGGTTTGTATGACTCCAATTAACTACCCTATTTATTTCCTGTTGCAATGATACTTCTAACACAATACGATCAATAGCGTTTGTATATACTGTGCAGTCATCTGCAAATAGATCGCAGGACGACGACAGATAAAAAGGAAGATCGTTTAAATAAATGGCAAATAACAGAGGGCCAAGAATAGATCCCTGCGGTACTCCAATATTAATGGTAATGGCTTGAGATAAAGATTGATTGTGTGATACTATTTGTTTTCTGTCTAATAAAAATGATTTTATTAATGTCACTATTTTAAAGCTTACTTTCATTGTTCCTAGTTTTTTAATTAGAATATTATGATCTATCATATCGAACGCTTTTCTAAAGTCTATAAACACCGCTCCACATAGAGTATTGTTGTTAATATTTTGATGCCAGTTTTCTATCATGTTTGTTAGGGCCGTATGACAAGAATATTTTGGCCGGAATCCTGACTGACTTTCAACGATTAGTTTGTGGCGAACTAAGTGCTCTAGTGTTGTTTTGTGGATGTGCTTTTCTAGTGGTTTGGATAGTGAGGATAATATGGAAATTGGCCTATAATTACTCATGAGACAATCGTCTAGAGAACCAGCTTTTAAGTGAGGATACACATTAGCGTTTTTAAAGGCAGATGGGAAGTGACCTTTAGTGAGACATTGATTATATATAAAAGTTAGTGACTCGCAGATCGCCGGTGCAGCATGACGAAGAATACGATTACTGACTCCATCAATTCCTGATGAATTATTGTTTTTTAGGTTCTTTAGCAAAAGAAGAATCAAAGATGTTACAAAAAATGTTTACTGTCTCGACTTTCAATAATAATAATAATAATAATAATAATAATAATAATAATAATAATAATAATAATAATAATAATAATAATAATAATAATAATAAACTATTTAGCGTCAGTTAATACTTTCTGAATGTTCACCTCTGCTTGCATCACATACTTCGTCTGCCTGTGCGAGTGTGAACTTTTCAAGTTAAAAATTACCCCCATCTGAAAAAAAAGCAGGACAAATGAGCGTCCGAAACGTTCGGGACAGTGAAATGTGTCATTAAAACCGGGACTGTACAGGAAAACTGGGATGTCTGGCAACCCAACTTATAAATATTTACACTCTAGCTTGGAATGTGCAAAACAGGGCTCTTCTAATTATTATAACCTCTTCCTTAATTAATTATGTAACCAATTAATTAATGTTGACATCAGTTTGATTGTCAATCCATCCACATCTCAGGAAACCAATTATAATCATCGCCATCATCATCACCATCATCATCATTGTCATCATCCTCATCATCATAATTATTATCGCCCTTGCTATCAAGAAACTTCCCTTAACTTCCACTCGGGAAATAATCCATCAAAGTCTGCGAATGCACGCCCTTGTTACTAAATTCTAAATTCCCAGACATCAAACACATGATCAGGCGATCAATGAACGAATTCCTCCCTCTGTTCAAACTCTCCATCTTTTCCCTCCCAAACTGAGTGGGAATTGAGCCCGCACACGAGGGACTGGCCCTGAACGGAGAGAAGAGAGGGGTCGGAACTATTTCCTCTTTAAGGGTAATTTGCGGTAATAGAGGAAGTGAGTTGAGGTAGGCTGTGAGGGAAGAAATTGTTGTGGAGTGGGTTTTGTTTTCAATCCGTAGAAGAACAAAGGAGAGGACTTTGTATATGAGGAGATCGTGACGTTGTGGGAAGTATTCCTCTTGAGAGGTAGAAAGGCTGGCCCGGCGAGGTATTATACTGGGCATTAATATAATGTTCTGTCTTTGTTTTTAATTTTGTTTATTTTTATTTATTTTTTATTTTTATTTATTTTTTTTTTTTTTTGGGCGTTCGCTTGCTTTGAATTCAAGCATAGTCCATACACGTTGTAACTATTACCCCCTATGGACAACAGTCACCCTCAAATTAATAACACAGCTACTATCTGCGGCTGACTCAGTGACAGGCTGACTCAGTGACAGGCTGACTCAGTGACAGGCTGACTCAGTGACAGGCTGACTCAGTGAAAGGCTGACTCAGTGACAGGCTGACTCAGTGACAGGCTGACTCAGTGACAGGCTGACTCAGTGACAGGCTGACTCAGTGACAGGCTGACTCAGTGACAGGCTGACTCAGGAGTAATAAGGTTGAGCGGGGCAGGGTTAATGGTAGAACCTAATCGAATACACGTGCTACTACGTCTAGTGCACTAGAAGTATGTTTGCGTGTGGATTAGCTTTCCCTGTTACCAGTGTCCCTTACCATCAGGCGAACCCACTCCGACATAAGAGGTACTGGTAAGTTACGTCCCCAATTTAGTCCGACTGTCCAGTCTAGAGGTTGAACCCCATACTTTGGCATCAGCAAACCGGATGTTTAAGAACGCCACACATTTCGACGCTGTCGTGGACAGAAATGGTCGACCTCTTGAGTCCCCGCCTTAGGAGAGACCTTTCTCTCCTAGCCATCGTCAAAGCGTGACACTCGCCATAAGGCCGTGTATACTCTTCAGTGTGACCAGAGCTCATATGTCAGCTCATGACAGACGCATTAAATAAGATTTCAGACTAGGTCGTGTAGTAGTAGTAGGCCTCTTTCAGTCCCGTAAGACTATAGCGTTGTACCGCTGGTGAGGCACCTGACAGCACCACTGGTGACTGTATAGTCCAATGTGAGAGTGGCAATCTCTGTCACAGTTTCCACATCTGTAAGACGAAGCAGGTCCCACAGTAAGTGATTGCATTTTATGCCTGTGCCTCCTATCCTCAGTTTGTTGGATCAGATTGCGCTCAAAGAGCACCAGTCCGTTTCGCACATCTCTTCACCAGGAACATCTGTCTGCTGCAACTCTTTCCCACGTGTCTGGAGCTATGCCAAGGGTTATCATATCTTGTTTACAAACATCATTTTATCGCATTTGGTGTCTTCCGGTTGGCCTCTTTCCTGTGGCTAGTTCTGCGTATAAGAGATCTTTGGGAATGCGTTCATCCGCTATGTACAATCAATCGAACAGGTCCATTTCTACAGCCAAACTTTTCTTCTTCTGCCTTTTATGTACCACAGGAACAAAGTCCCTCAACCAGCTCACTCCCAGCAGTTTGTAGAACTGATCACGATTGGGTGGATATTGCAGCTACAGATTTCTGCGGGATGAGGTAGTCAGTCTAACGCCAACCCTCCTGGGTCGTCTTTTACAACATGATAGGTAGGTTCCGTTGCCCTGCTACTGAGTTGAGTGCCTGGAGCAAGAATGTGAGCTGTGAATTTACATCTGTCGGCGGTTGTTTGTAGCAGGAATTGCATGTTCCCAAAAATGGGGGCCGGTAAGTCGCTGAACTAAACAGCGTTGCTTTATGCAGTAATGTGTGGCTGTGGTCTTTTAGTGACTGCCGCTTCATTTGACGATGAACTGTAGTTTTCGTGGCGGACATTTGTGTTGGCATTCTGGCAGCAGCCATATGCATGTATACTGTGTGAACTGTTGTTTTTTTTTAGACTCGTATCTGTTCCATTTTTCACATGGAGAAGTGGGGAGCATTTTGTGTGATATTCACTGGCACAGGAACGGAGTATAATGGGGCGACCCTTTGAAGTTTAGTTGGAACCGCGACTAACTAACTGATTGACTAACTAACCAATTGACTAACTAACTGACTAACTAACTGACTAACTAACTGACTAACTGACTAACTGACTAACTAACTGACTGACTGACTGACTGACTGACTAACTAACTAACTAACTAACTAACTAACTAACTAACTAACTAACTTACTGACTGACTGACTGACTAACTAACTATTCAACTGACTGACTGACTGACTGACTGGCTAACTAACTAACTAACTAACTGACTGACTGACTGACTGACTGACTGACTGACTGACTGACTAACTAACTAACTAACTAACTGACTGACTGACTGACTGACTGACTGACTGACTGACTGACTAACTAACTAACTAACTAACTTACTGACTGACTAACTAACTATTCAACTGACTGACTGACTGACTGACTGACTGACTGACTGACTGGCTACCTCTCACCTCATTGGCACCTTGCCGTCTTGACAGACGATAGTTTGTGCTTTAAAAAGGCATAATAACTTTTCTCTCCATAGCACAAAGCCTGGGCTAAAATATAGAGATCATGTGTTGCCCATGCAGCATGATCCCTCTCTCGGCCTGCCTAGTTTACTCCAGAGGAAAGGTAACACCCCTACATCTGGAACAAGACAAGCTGCAGAAGCTGCCGGATCAGCAAAGCAATGCTCTAACTGTCCGCCTGTCGGAGCTTCGATCCTAGACCAGTCGCCAACCAAGGCTTAGGGCCTGGTCTGCCCTGCCATGACATTTTGTCTTTAGCTTGCATTTCCTCGCACCAGGGTAAGGCTTGTACCCTCCCAATTGCGCTCTTCCGCCTGAAGCCGTTGGCACAATGTGGGGTGTCAGGTTTGGTAAGCGCCGCCCAACGTTCAGCGCTAACAGAAACCAGGTAGTACCGTCTACTGTTATACGGTAGCTCAGTCATATCTGACTAAGACCTGACTGGCTAACTAACTAACTAACTAACTAACTAACTAACTAACTAACTAACTAACTAACTAACTAACTGACTAACTGACTGACTGACTGACTGACTGACTGACTGACTGACTGACTGACTAACTAACTAACTAACTAACTAACTAACTAACTAACTGAATGACTGACTGACTGACTGACTAACTAACTATTTAACTGAATGACTGAGTGGCTAACTAATTAACTAACTAACTAACTAACTAACTGACCGACCGACCGGCCGAACGACTGACTAACTAACTAACTAACTAACTAACTAATTACCTAATTAACTAACTAACTAACTAACTAACTAACCGACCGACCGACCGGCCGACCGACTGACTGACTGACTGACTGACTAACTAACTAACTAACCAACTAACTAACTAACTAACTGACTGACTGACTGACTGACTGACTGACTGACTGACTAACTAACTAACCGGGGTGTGGCGTCTGATACGGGTGGTGCCAATATCTTTGTCTGCCAGAGTACTGTCAAACCTCGGTTTTCGTCGACAATCCGTCCGAAGACAATCGGTGAAACCCGAAACCGACGAAAACCGATGCACTTATTTCCATATGAATCAATGTAAATTCAATTAATTCATTCCAAACTACATACCAAAACACATTTTATAGAGAATAAAAACGTGTTTAATACTATTTTTGGACCCCAGGCGTATCCGAACACGCACATTCGCCATGCCTAGTAGCATAGTTAGTTAGTTAGTTAGTTAGTTAGTTAGTTAGTTAGTTAGTTAGTTAGTTAGTTAGTTAGTTAGTTAGTTAGTTTAGTTAGTTAGTTAGTTAGTTAGTTAGTTAGTTAGTTAGTTAGTTAGTTAGTTAGTTAGTTAGTTAGTTTAGTTAGTTAGTTAGTTAGTTAGTTAGTTAGTTAGTTAGTTAGTTAGTTTAGTTAGTTAGTTAGTTAGTTAGTTAGTTAGTTTAGTTAGTTAGTTAGTTAGTTAGCTAGTTAGTTTAGTTAGTTAGTTAGTTAGTTAGTTAAGTTAGTTAGTTAGTTAGTTAGTTAGTTAGTTAGTTAGTTAGTTAGTTAGTTTAGTTAGTTAGTTAGTTAGTTAGTTAGTTAGTTAGTTAGTTAGTTTAGTTAGTTAGTTAGTTAGTTAGTTAGTTAGTTTAGTTAGTTAGTTAGTTTAGTTAGTTAGTTAGTTAGATAGTTAGTTTAGTTAGTTAGTTAGTTAGTTAGGTAGTTAGTTTAGTTAGTTAGTTAGTTAGTTAGTTTAGTTAGTTAGTTAGTTAGTTAGTTAGTTAATTTAGTTAGTTAGTTAGTTAGTTAGTTAGTTAGTTAGTTAGTTTAGTTTAGTTAGTTAGTTAGTTAGTTAGTTAGTTTAGTTAGTTAGTTAGTTAGTTAGTTAGTTTAGTTAGTTAGTTAGTTAGTTAGTTAGTTAGTTAGTTAGTTAGTTAGTTAGTGACATAAGCCTGGGTCATGGACATTGAGGTGAGTGACCGGGCATGAGGAAGAATGGAGATGAGAGTGGGAGACAGGAAAGTGACTGACCTGGCTATGAGAAAACAGCCAGTCCTGAGAAATAAAATAGTGAGGGTAGAGGGAAAAAACCCCTAAGGCGGATGGGGCGAAAGACAGTTGTGTGTTGTGTGAAGTCAGGAGACTGGAAGGGCAGTGAGAGAAGAGACTGACTGCGGGGCAGGTCGTTCCAGGGAGTCGAGTTTGAGATACCGAAGGAGTCGGTAGTCCACGTACAACGGGGTTGTGTTGTTCTCCGAGTTGTGAAGACAGGCCTGAACCAGAGTGGGTTCTATAGGGAATTGAGGGCCAAAACCCAGAGTGGGTTGCATAGTTGAGCAGTGGCTCCAACCCAAGGTGTGGGTTGTATTGTGGGAGATCCAGCCGTGGATAGTAGCTGGATTACCTGTCTTGTGAATGTGATGAGAAGCAGGCCGTGAGAAGGCATTGATGTGTGCTGGTTAAATTGTGAGGAGGATATTTATATTCTATGGATTATATTGTTTCTGGATGTATAAACATGTTCCGTTTGTCCGTCTTATTTCTGTAATAAAGGATTATGTGCGCCAACGGAATCTTGTTTAATGACTGGTGAATATGCACTGCAGGGGTGAGTTATATTGCAAGACAGTTAAATATCTCCATTGACACCCCCTGAGTATCGTTACCTAGACAACGACCATCACACGATAAGATCAAGCAAAGATCATCAAGAACATTGGACTGATGGTAAAGAAAAAACGTGTGATAACTGGGGGCTCGTCGCTTAGTAAAGAGTTTCTGACAGCTGCATTCGGTCAAGGAACACCGTGCAATATTGAGATATCTGTGGGCTCTTCGCTGAAAGAGAGGAGTTATTATCTGTGACTTAGTTCCATCAATTTAGACAGTACTGCGTCAAGAAATTAACAGCAACTCTTTGGTGTGTATAAGACGCCACATCCAAGAAAAACTGTCAGCGCGCGGGGAAAATGCGCGGCGGAGGTCACAGGCGAGCAGTCAGTTCACGTCAAGTCCACTACAGGTGAATTGGAACCAACCATATCGCTAAAGCGAGTGGGGGGGTGCCAGAAGAATTAACGCAGCACAAATCAGCCGGGAGAGTCGATTGCAGTGACAGGGGTGTCTAGTCACAAACAGCACAGGTAAATGTCGCGTGGACAAAACAGTGTTTGCGACAAGAGCGGAGCATCACATTGTCGCTGTCGGTGATAAAGACAGGACAGGATTGAAGAAAATCAAAGATACTGACAGGTGTGTGTGTGTGTGCGAGACAAGCGCACTTTGTTGTCGCAAGTTGACTGGTCAAGATTTGTCGACGCAGTTAATAGGCCGGGTTGAGAGAGGGTCAGCGCTGTTTACGAGGACAGCTGGAAAGGGGTATTAACGTTAACCCTACCACAGGTGCGGGGGCAGGAGTGGAAAGTGGTTTTGTGTGGCGGAAAAGTTCCGGGCATTTTACAGACAGATTTAGTGTGACTTTCCACGGAGTTAAAAGTTCAGCCGGGTGGGGCTGTCAAGATTGTGTGCAAACTGTTTTTACGAAGGAATTTTTCACTGAGAGTGATAAAGAGAAATTGAGGTGACATTGTGAGTTGGGGGTGGAAGGAGGAAAGATACTCGGGAATTTCCACGACCTATGGTGGTCAAGATGACTCATTGTGAATGAACAAAACAAGGCGTTTTGTGTGAAACCAGACTTGATTGTTCGTCTTTGTTAAAAGCCCTTTGTGTTCATTACTTTATAATCAGCAAACATTTTGACAACGAATGATGACGTGTCGGCTCCGCGAACATAGTTGCATACAGTTGCCAAAAAAGAACTGACGGTACAGAGTGAAAGCGTTGATCATTTACTGCCATTATTTTGGTCTTTTCTGTTAGGGAAATCTATAACATTTATGATACAGCAAAGCGCCATCTTCGCAACGAAGGTAGAAAAGACTTTTGGATTATTAGACCACGTCCAAGGAAAGTACAATAACGTGACGGACTGGGTCGAGACAGAACATTGTGGATAATCAATCATCATCTTCAATTTTTTTCGACGGTTTGAACTTGTGATCACCACGTAAAATTAAGTCACCACGCAACAAATGTGGAATATCGTAGACATTTCGGAACATTTACCAATATACATTCCCAACAGATTGTGAAAAATTCTTTAAAAAAAAAAAAAAAACCGAACTTGTGGCGACGGATTATCATTAATAGGCACATATTTGTCGGCCAACGAGTTGTACATTTTGTTTGCTGCTCATTGTCTTATAAATATTGTTTTCGGTTGTTAAGCTATTACTTGTTTGTGGTCCGGTGTTTGTCAGGTGTAGGGGATTTTTGGGGTGTTTCTCGAGAGTCGGGATACAGCACACAAATTTATATTCTTTCTGGTGCTTACGATATTTTTGTAAGAAAAACGTTAATGAGTTAACGTGTCGTGCAGTGGCATTGAAATAGTCTTAACCAATATCTAGAGCCGAGTTGTCTGACGTCAGATTTGTGTATATGTTGATGCTATAAATTGTTTTTGTTTCTCTTTCTTTTCATAATATTTGCATATGATATTTGCTGTGTTCGGATATATGTTATTATTGTGAACTTTTGTCGTGTCTACTATCTAGTGGTATCTGAGTCAGTTTATATTTTACGCGCACTGTGGGTGTCCCTACACAAGCTTGTGGTTGTTACTGTGGTTTATTTCTGTGTGATCACCGTCTCCGTGTACTTGGCTTGTGAGTCTAACGTTTTTATAGACAACATTTAGTGTTATCATTCATTCGTTTTGTATATGTATTTATATGTATGTTTAACAATATTTCCAGGGACTTCATGAACTTGTGGTCATAGATATATAGATATAAGGGAGTATAGGTGATACTTCCCTACCTCACTACCTAGTGCTTATAGAGTGACTGGGTGAGTACAGAGTGATATTTTAGCACTACGAAGTTACGTGACACAGGGAGTGCTAGGTGTACTTATGGAAGTGCACACAAAGGACTAGTAGCAGAGTCTTACATTTATAGTTGGCTGACAGACAGCAACGTGTCCACAAGTACAAGATGCCTACTTTAATGGAATATATTGAAGCAGGTGAACGAATAGGCCTGAAGGGTAAAGAGTTACAAGAGTATGCCGAAGCAAAAGAACAACAACAGATTGAAAGAGACCAGAGACAAGCCGAAAGAGAACAGAGACAGGCAGAACTCGAGGCCAAACGCCTACAGGAAGTAAAACTAGCTGAAATGGAAAACAAACGTCTACAGGAAGAGAAAGAGACACAACTGGAACTTGAAAAGTTAAAACAAACAAATGCGGTGGAAATCGAGAAAGAGAAGATTAAGATGGAAGCGGAAATTGCTATTAAAAAGTTAGAATTTGCATCGAAGGGTCAAAGTGAGGAAAGTAGAAGACCTTCGCAGTCGTCACAGAGATTAAAACTGCCATATTTTACAGACCGGGACCAACTTGAAAATTATTTGGCCAGGTTCGAGGCATCAGCCAAAGCGGTAGGTATTCCAGAGAAGGAGTATGCGATGAGACTTGGCGAGTTTCTTACGGGTAAGGCACTAGACACCATGTTCAATTTACCTGTAGAAGAAAGAAACAACTACACTATCTTACGTCAACGTTTGCTGACAAAGTTCCAACTAACTGAGCATGGATATAGGACAAAGTTTAGACAGTTAGGGCCAGAGACAAATCAAGATTTCACAGACTTTGTTAACACAGTAAAGAATACATTTAACAAATGGATGGAGCTCGCAGAAGTAGGGAAAGATTTTAATAAATTAGTAGATCTAATGTTAAGAGACAAGGTAGTATCTGCATGCAATTCTAATTTAGTGGCGTTCTTTGAGGAACGGAAGCCAAAGGACATAGACACAATGTCTCAGTTAGGGCAAAACTACATGACTGCACATCCTAACGTATCTATTGGGAAACTAATGAGTGAGGAAATAGTCTGTGCAGCGTACACTAAACAGGACCAGAATCCAGTCATCAGACCAAGGGCGAAAAGTGTGGATTCAGCACAGAAAGGTGAGCAGCAAGAACTTCAAGATAATGGTTTCCGAGGAAACAATGTTGGTAGAGTAGGACGGTACCCATATAGAAGAGGGAACTTCCAAAGACGTCAAAATTATGCCGGATGTTGGAATTGTGGGAGCTGGAGACACAAGGCAGCACAGTGTGATGCACAACCATCAGATGGACCAACGAACAACACTAAAAGGGAGATTACTTGTTTCAAATGTGGAAAGAATGGGCATATCAGCCATCAATGTAGGATGAGAGAAACAGAGCACTCAAATGCAGCGCAAGTAATTGAGACGCTGAACAATGAAGATTGTAGTGGGTGCAAACCTCTTTTTGAAAAAGACAGTCAGCCAGTCCTAATATGTGGTCATACAGTAAAAGCAGGATCAGCAGTGCATGAAGGAGGAAGTCTGAAGCTGCATCAGGGATTTGTCAATGATAGACCAGCGTTAACAATTAGGGATTCCGGATGTACGTCTATCGGAGTGAGGAGAAGTTTAATAGATCCCTCGGATTATACAGGGAAAAAGATTAGATGCATAACATTCAACGGCACAGTAGAGTTCTACCCAGTAGCCATAATAACAGTAAAAACACCATATATCACTGGAAGAGTGACAGCGTGTGTTTTGGACTCACCAGTGGCTGATTTGATCATAGGAAATGTTATAGGAGTTAAAGATTGTACAGAAGAGGAAGTAGTTTATTGGGACCGAAAATATAGTGTAAGCAGTAATGAGGTAGTTACCACAAGAGAACCTAAATTAGAGAGTATAGCTGAGGTAGAAGAGGCACTTGAAGTAGACACAGGAACTCAGGACAAGGATAGTACAGCGGAGCAGATGAGAATGGATCCCATATATAGTGCTAGTGAATCCCAGAGACAAGATACTACTCTGAACAAATGTTCCCAAGGGTGTAGGAGAGTAGAACATAGGCAGTCAAAGAAAGGTAGATGGTGCTTCGAGAGGAAGAACAATGTTCTCACTCGCAGGTTTTCAGATAGCAGAACTGCACGTGGGCAAGGAGCAGTACCTTTAGCACATAGAGACCGATATACTAGAACAGCTCAGGATAGTGCATGTGCAGGGCACATAGGCAAAAGGCGTATGCAGCAGAAAGCAAGGTGCCAGGTATATGGGCCAAGATTGAATAAAGAGTTCAGACTAAACAGAGACTCAAGTGTAACGGTGCAATATGCAGATAGGAAAAATGAGTCAGGTCAAAAGAGTTTTCGCGACATTACTGACCCAGGGCTAGGGATAGCAAACAGATGTTGTAATTGTAGAGGTACCATGAGTCATGGGTACATGAAAGGTAGACACAGCATCGACAGGAATCAGAGGTGGGTCAATGCAAGAACAGAACCACCTGATATAGGGTCGGTACACAAATAGTATTGTGTGGTCGTGAAGTAGTAAGAGATCTGAGGGTACATAAGTATAATGCTTTTCTATGATGTATTATTATTATTATGTGATGTATTAGTTCATGCAATGATACACAAGATAGATGGTTGTATTTATGTGTGATGAATATAGATGAGCATTTGATGTATTATGTAGTGTGGTAGCTAGAGTAAGGTGCAGCCATACTTAGGGCTACCCAGGCTATATGTCTGGGTCACATGTTTAGTAAGTTTTAGTCTCCCAATATTTGAAAACGAAGTTTTCTTTTAAGAGGGGGGTGATGACATAAGCCTGGGTCATTGACATTGAGGTGAGTGACCGGGCATGAGGAAGAATGGAGATGAGAGTGGGAGACAGGAAAGTGACTGACCTGGCTATGAGAAAACAGCCAGTCCTGAGAAATAAAATAGTGAGGGTAGAGGGAAAAAAACCCCTAAGGCGGATGGGGCGAAAGACAGTTGTGTGTTGTGTGAAGTCAGGAGACTGGAAGGGCAGTGAGAGAAGAGACTGACTGCGGGGCAGGTCGTTTCAGAGAGTCGAGTTTGAGATACCGAAGGAGTCGGTAGTCCACGTACAACGGGGTTGTGTTGTTCTCCGAGTTGTGAAGACAGGCCTGAACCAGAGTGGGTTCTATAGGGAATTGAGGGCCAAACCCAGAGTGGGTTGCATAGTTGAGCAGTGGCTCCAACCCAATGTGTGGGTTGTATTGTGGGAGATCCAGCCGTGGATAGTAGCTGGATTACCTGTCTTGTGAATGTGATGAGAAGCAGGCCGTGAGAAGGCATTGATGTGTGCTGGTTAAATTGTGAGGAGGATATTTATATTCTATGGATTATATTGTTTCTGGATGTATAAACATGTTCCGTTTGTCCGTCTTATTTCTGTAATAAAGGATTATGTGCGCCAACGGAATCTTGTTTAATGACTGGTGAATATGCACTGCAGGGGTGAGTTATATTGCAAGACAGTTAAATATCTCCATTGACACCCTCTGAGTATCGTTACCTAGACAACGACCATCACACGATAAGATCAAGCAAAGATCATCAAGAACATTGGACTGATGGTAAAGAAAAAACGTGTGTTAGTTAGTTAGTTAGTTAGTTAGTTAGTTTAGTTAGTTAGTTAGTTAGTTAGTTAGTTAGTTAGTTAGTTAGTTTAGTTAGTTAGTTAGTTAGTTTAGTTAGTTAGTTAGTTTAGTTAGTTAGTTAGTTTAGTTAGTTAGTTAGTTAGTTAGTTAGTTAGTTAGTTATTTTAGTTAGTTAGTTAGTTAGTTAGTTTAGTTAGTTAGTTAGTTAGTTTAGTTAGTTAGTTAGTTAGTTAGTTAGTCAGTTAGTTAGTTTAGTTAGTTAGTTAGTTAGTTAGTTAGTTAGTTTAGTTAGTTAGTTAGTTAGTTAGTTAGTTAGTTTAGTTAGTTAGTTAGTTAGTTAGTTAGTTTAGTTAGTTAGTTAGTTCATTAGTTTAGTTAGTTAGTTAGTTTAGTTAGTTAGTTAGATTAGTTAGTTAGTTAGTTAGTTAGTTAGTTAGTTAGTTTAGTTAGTTAGTTAGTTAGTTAGTTAGTTAGTTAGTTAGTTAGTTAGTTAGTTTAGTTAGTTAGTTAGTTAGTTAGTTTAGTTAGTTAGTTAGTTAGTTAGTTTTGTTAGTTAGTTAGTTAGTTTAGTTAGTTAGTTAGTTAGTTAGTTAGTTAGTTAGTTAGTTTAGTTAGTTAGTTAGTTTAGTTAGTTAGTTAGTTAGTTAGTTTAGTTAGTTAGTTAGTTAGTTAGTTAGTAAGTTAGTTTAGTTAGTTAGTTAGTTAGTTAGTTAGTTTAGTTTAGTTTAGTTAGTTAGTTAGTTACTTAGTTAGTTAGTTGGTTGGTTAGTTAGTCAAAAGATCATCCTCATTGCACATGGAAACATTAGTCCATAAGTGCTCGGATCACCCCCCCCCCCCCCTCCCTCAGTAAATCCCGCAGCGTGTAGCGACTGACGACACCAGTTCTGTGTTGGTTTAATAATCTGCTTTGGCTTCCCGCGTAGTGTTCTTGTTTGACCACACCTCTTTTAATACGCTGTTCTCGCATCCTGACCATGGTTGTAGATTCACAGTCATCACTAGGTTCTCGCGAACGACTTACTTCTAGTAGAACATTCAGAATGTCAGCCTGGTCCATGGCTCGTCCACCTTCCACAGTAGCCATACCTGCGAGTGTGTCAGCCCGCTCATTTCCTCGTACACCCGATTGACCTGGCACGAAAATGAAACTAATTCTTGCTAGTCGAGACCGCTCCAGCGACAACAACCACTCTCTTCGGATCCACCCCATCTCTATCTTCTTGAACATGCTCAATGAGTCACTAAGGAAACATGCCTTAGTGAATGTCTGTGTCTCGAGCCATGTTGTTGCTTTACTTACTGCCAAGACTTCCATGGTCAGGCTACTTGTGGTAAAAGCAAAAGCACCAGAATCTTCCTTCACAATTCTCCCTAAGGCTTCAGCCGTAAAAGCCCATGGACTTCTCACTCGTCGAACGACGAGTGTAAATGACAGCTTCAACCTCCAAAGAATTCTCGAAAATACTGTACTTCCGCCTCCACAGCAGCCGGATTTTCTTGTCTGCATTTTCTGTATCGAAAACCTCGTGACAAATGAAAAGTGCAGAACCAGTGGGAGAAGATGTAGCTGCAGACAGAAAGAGATGAGGCTAACGAACGAACAAAGAACGAACAAACTTTATTTTCAAAGGGTTAAGAATTGGGCACGCAGGCCCGTCTAACATTCTTAAAGTTAGTTGCTTATATTTTACATGACGTCTACGGTCAACACCAGCATATTTTGCTATTGTTGTCTTGGCAAGTGTTACGTGCAGTAGTTTGTCATTTCTTTTTGAACGACCGGTACCCATACCATTTCGTAAAGAAACCAGCTCAACGAAGTCTGCTGCCAAATCACCCGTAGCTGTGTTCCGAACTCGGGTATGCGGGATCACGATTCTGACATTCTTGCCTTCTTATATCTTTCCCCTCATCACGCAAAACTAATGATGCTAATCCTAAACAGGGGGGGGGGGGGGGGTGCGGGTGTGTCAGGCATTGGTAGCACCTTTGGTAAGGATGACTCTCATGTCCTTTTCAGGATCCATCCCCCACTGGTCCAAGCCTGACACCCAGCTCGCACCTGTGGCTCCTAGTAGCTGTCAGCATGCGACAGCGACCATCCCTCGGGCAACAGCTGTAAGAGGCTGGCTAAACCAGGCATGGGTAGCCGATTTAGTCTCAAACTAAGCGGTGAACTAGGGTATGCCTACCCAGCTTGTGAAGACAGGATTCGGCAGACTGCGCGGAAGAAATCATTCCTGATTCAACGGGCAAGACGGCGTTTACCTGCAAAGCGTTGTGGAACGTAATGAGCACGGCAAGGCACTAAAGCGCCCTGGTCATCAACTGCACCTGTATTCGTCTCCAGTCGTCTTGACTTGTCTTGCCTTTGGACTCAGATGGACTCAGGCGAGAGAGTGAGGTCGACGAATTGCGCAACTCTTCCTCACTTTAATCCAATTCATCGCGCAAGTCATTCTTTATACAACGTCATATATCACCTTCAAGCCCTGTGACGATGGGCGAGCGGCGAAGCGGTAGGCGTGGGTACGCTGGCAGCCGTAGTCGCAGACCTGCACACAGGCGACTCAGGCCATATGGTCGTCTTCAACTGACCGGAGCAGCAGTGGGATTCGGCAGCCCCCTGAGCGACTGAGCAGCCCTCTATAGGAACACACTGCTCACCTCCAAAGCATAAGGAAGGTGCTAGAAAAGGTGCCCTAAACATTGTCTGCTCCATCACTACCTTACCAGCTAGCCGCGGTTGGTGGGTACCCTAAACTGCGGTCGATATATAAACAAAGAAAAAACAACAATGTGGCTTCAGAAAAGAACGTGGAACTGTTGACATGATTTTCGCTGCAAGGCAGCTGCAAGAGAAATGTCAGGAACAGAACAGCGAAATGTTCTCCACTTTCATTGACCTTACCAATGCTTTTGCTACAGTCAGCAGAGAAGGACTGTGGAAGATTATGGCAAAATATGGCTGTCCATGAAAGTTTGTTCAAATAGTGCGGCTATTTCATGATGGTATGCAGGCAAGAGTACAGGAAAATAGTGAAATGTCTGAGCCCTTCCTGTCACCAATGGAGTGAAGCAAGGATGTGTCCTGGCACCAACACTGTTCAGCCTCATGTTTTCAGCCATGTTGATGAATGCCTTCGAGAACAACGACATCGGAATAGACATCAACTACCGCATGGATGGAAAGTTATTCAATCTCAGAAGGTGAAAGCTAAAACCAAAATTAACAGCGACACCGTCAGAGAGCTCCTGTTTGCTGATGATTGCGCTCTATACGCCAACTCAGAGGCGGACATGCAACATAACGTTTCAGCTTTCTCACATGCTTGTGCCAACTTTGGGCTCAATATCAACTTGGAGAAGACTGTAGTTATGTACCAGCCAGCTCCAGGGAATAATCACACTGTGCCGAATATCAAAGTGAATGGCCATAGTCTAAGTGTTGTCGACAAATTCACCTATCTTGGCAGCACTGTGTCACAAGCTGCCACAATTGATGATGAAGTGAATGCAAGAATCTCCAAGGGCAGCTCGGCCTTTGGCAGACTGTAGAAGAATGTATGGGACAGAAATGGAATAAGCTTGCAAACAAAGCTGAAAGTCTACAAAGCAGTTATATTATCCACACTGCTATATGCTTGTGAAACCTGGACTGTTTATCAGCGACATGCTAGGAAATTAAACCATTTCCACACAGTATGCCTTAGGAAGCTACTGAAGATTAAATGGCAAGACAAGATCCCAGACACTGAAGTCCTAGAAAGGGCGTCCATGAAAAGTATCCACACTCTACTAATAAAACATCAGATTCGCTGGGCTGGTAACTTAACTCGTATGCCAGATCACAGCCTCCCTAAACGAATTTTTTACGGCGAGTTGCGTTGTGGTAAACGCTCCCAAGGTTGGCCAGAGGAAAGGCTTTAAAGACACTGAAAATCTCACTGAATGCTTTTGGAATTCATATGACACCTGGGAGACTGCAGCCAGAGACCGAAATTCGTGGCGTGCATTATTACGAAAGGGTGCAGTCACGTGTGTAGCAACCAGGACTGCAAGAGCTGTGAAGAAAAGGCAGAACAGAAAAACCACTGCAGGAAATCCTCTTCTAGAAACGTCAAGCATTCTTTGTCCACATTGTTAAAGAACATTTCGAGCCAAAATAGGCCTTATCAGCCATCTTAAAACTCACGGCTCCATACTTTCGACCCCACTGGATGAAATTAATGGTCATCATCATTCTTGATGGACAAACAACAACATAACAATCCTAAACAATAGAACAATATGCATACTATGACCCTCTAAAGCAGAGGTGCCAAACTCAATCGCTCAGCAGGGCCAACACTAAAATCACACGTAAGGTTGCGGGCCGAACAGGATAAACATTCAATAAGCCGAAAATTAAACCCTTGTTAAAACATTAATATAAATTGAAACGGTGGAGCGGCTGGCCGAGAAGCTAGAACGCCGGGCTTTCCTTTGGGAGATCCGGGTTCGAACCCTAGGTAAGGCGTGGAGTTGTTTCTGTCCTTTGCAAAATGAAAATTCTAACCCAGTGGTTGTCAACCTTTTTTTTTTTACCTATGCCCCCTTCACCATATTTTCAGAACGTCATCCCCCTCTTTCATATTTCCTACCTAAAAATTAGGCCCGTGCCCCCCTTCACCATATTTTCAGAACGTCATTCCCCCCTTTCGTATTTCCATCCTAAAATCCCCCCCCCCCTCCTTACATAGTATACGTAATAATGGAAGCTAAATTTAATAGCACATACTAAAACAAGGCTAGGCGTCCACATAAAACGTGATTTGTGGATCTACTTAACTTTATAAAATGAATTTTAGAAGGGTGAGACGAACAGAACCGTAAAGTATGAAGGGAAAAACAATATCAAGTAATCGGTTCTTGTATTAACGTGATCTTGAAATAATCTTAATTCCCCCCCCCCCCCCAACCGGAAACCCTAAAATTCAGGGGGGGGGGGGAATTCCCCACCGGTTGAGAACCACTGCCATAACATGCACAGATCGCGACGACTACACTAGCCATGCGGCCTTAATTCCACAGGCTCAAGACGCCCCTGTCCTTCACCGCAAGGTATTATAGGCAGTAAATGACAGTATAAATTGAAAGATAAAAAAGTTTTAATAATAAAACATCATTGGATGCATTTTCACTCTTATGTCAATTTGTCAGAGCACGATGTTTGGCATCGTTTCTTGGCTACAAGTTTATTTATGTTGGGAGTAATGTTCTGTGTGATTGAGATTCTCATGATGGACTGCAAGTGGTCATCAATGAGACGAGTCCTGTGTTATGTTTTGTTAATCTTCATCACATAAATCAGCTGCTCACATTGGTATGTGCTACCAAACATGCTCAAGGTTCGAGCCGCATGTAGACGAAGCCGGGGCATCTCTTCAGGAATGAAACGGGTGAACTGTGCAGGCCCCACATTGTCGTACTTTGCCTTTAGTGTCCCATTACACTGCAGCTCATTTAACTCAATCTGCAAATTTACAGGTGCAGTTTCCACATCTATGGGAAATCGATTACGAAACAGCTCGAAATTACTTTTCTGTGCTTCAAAGTCACTAAAGCGCCGTGCGAACTCGGCGCGAATTAAGCTAAGGTTTTCAGCAGAGTCCGCATTGGTAAACACCATAGCGTTGACTTGGTTTAACATTGCTTGGCAACAAGAAAAGTGAGGCAGGTTGCATTGGTGCATTTGTGTCTCACATACGCGCATCTTCACTTGAAATGCCTTCACTGCATCATGATAAAGTGATCCTGTCCCTGGAGCTGCAGATTCAAGTCGTTGAGATGAGTGGTAATATCAGACAGAAACACCAACTCACATTTCCACTTTTTATCCCGAAAAGCTGTAGAATCCTTTCCTTTACTGTCCATGAATTGACAGATTTCGTCGATCAGCTGGAAAAATCTACTGAGAACTTTTCCCCGACTTAGCCACCGCACCTCTGTATGATAAGGTATGTCGCCAAACACCGTCTCTATTTTCTGCAGACACCAAAAAAAAAAAAAAAATTGGCAGTGAAGCTTTGGCTCTGATAAAGTTGACGTTTTGTGTTACAGCGCTCATTATATCTTCCATGTTGAGGACTTTACCACACAATGATCCTTGGTGTTTGATGCACTGATTTGCTATCAATTCACCAGCACATTTCTCCTGCATCTTTAACCGCATCCTCCCAACTAGCCCACTTTTTTGTCGCCACACATCACCGGTGCTCCATCTGTTGTCAGTCCAACGAGCTTGTCCCAAGGCAGGTTCATGTTGGTTAAACTTTGACATACGTTGCCAAAGATGTCTCTTTCTGCCGTAGTCCCATGCATGGATTTCATGTCCAATATGTCTTCTCTAACATTCAAACTGGAGTCCACTCCACGGATGAAGATGGCTAGCTGTGCAGTGTCTGTTGTGTCATTACTTACTGAAAGTAATGACAAGGGAGAATGCAACAAAGTCTTTTCTTTCTCGATCAGCTGTGTTTTCACATCAGTGGCCATCTCACAAACCCGACCAACGACCGCATTTCTGCTAAGGCTTTCCTTTGCAAACATCTGCTTTTTGTCTGAACACAAGACATCACACACTTTCTTCATGCAGCGCTTCAGAAACTCGCCTTCTGTAAATGGTCGGCCTGATTTTGCGATCTCCTCCGCTACAATAAAACTTGCTTTCACAGCAGCTTCAGTTTATGATTTGCTTTGGTGAAAAATATCTGCTGTGATGTTAGATGCCTCTTCAATTCTTCTACCTTCTGTAGCTTCTGCTCTGCATTCAGGCTGTTTAACTTGTCTTGATGTTTAGTCTCGTAGTGCCGTCTCAGATTACATTCTTTCGTCAAAGCCACATTATCTCCACAAATTAGACACACATGTTTACCGCCAATATCAGTAAACATACACTCAGCCTCTCGGCGGCTTTGAAAAGCCATGTTTTCAAAATCAACTTTTCTCTTGGTAATTTTAAAGGCTAGGGTTGATTTAAAAGAGATTGTGCATCTACCGACAGACGCTTGATTGATATCAGGTTAACCGGGCACTACACTACTTTCATTTCTTATGCGCCTAATCCAAAACGGGCAACAGAACGTTGGTAGGTCACTATAACGACAAATATCTACTAACTAATTAGGGAATTTGATTTGCACTTTATATCGTGGCCATTAAAAAATATTTTGACCTTAAATTTTCTGTCGGGCCGATTATATGTGTACGTCGGTTGAGACCTCTCGGGCCTGATATGATTGTACACCGGGCCTGATGTGGCCCGCGGGCCTTGAGTTTGATACGTGTGCTCTAAAGAAATTTTTCAAAAGGCTATTATAAATACCTAATGTAGGTGTAACGTACCATACATATGGGAATGTTTATTATACTAGTTACAGACTGAGACAGTGATACGGAGCAACATCATCGATAGAATAGATCTAGAACATCAAGGACCGGGATCTGTGGAATTGCATGAACGTCTACGCCAGTAGGCAGGACACATGATGATGATGGCGATGAATGCCATCTGATCGTAAATAATTCTGCCGATACAGTTGACCGCACGATCTGGTGCAAGTTTGGATCGCAATTTACATAATGAGTTAGGACAATCATTGATCAATTTGACTGTATGATTAAATCAGTTGATATGCAAAGCTTCTTTAGCAAGTTCCTAAGATTGTCAGTCTCTGTTTGAATAATTGATTCTTTTCGATAAATTATAGTTTATGATCAGATAGTCATCATCATCATCCTCTACTTTTCCGTGAAGCAAGCGTCGTGGGAAGGAATAGTCGACGCTCCAGCTCCCGATGGGTGGCACTGGGTAGTGTCATTCGGTGTGATTGTACAATGTCTTTGAGATCGTCAATCAATTTTCTTTTCGGGTGTACTCTTGCTTTCGTTTCAGATCTTTCTTTTTTTATGTAGCCAGTGCTGGTAGTTGATGGTGTTGCATTCTAACGAGATGGCCCAACCATGTGATCTTCTGTTTTTCAATAAATGTGGCACAAGGTGTTGATCCCCAGGCTTGTCCATGAGACACATTTTCCCGTCCGATCCCATCCCATCCCATGGTAATTTATGCCTGCCCCATCCCATCCCATCCCATCCCATCCCATCCCATGGGACCTTTCCCATGGGATTCCCTTGGGAATAACATTCCCATGGCCAAGCGTATTGACCCCACTGTCTGTCTGATAACATCATGTCTTACTCGGTCTCGGATAATTAAGTTGGCAGCTCTCCTCAAGCATCTCATCTCGCAGGTGTCTATTTTGCGTAAGCATAAGTGTGATTTGGATAATGTGGTAGCATTGGGTTGGTGGGAATCATCATCGTAAAGTGCCTTGCCAGCTGACATGGCCGATCTTGCCTCTCGCACATATTGCGATATCCGATGTCATTGATCATTTCGTGTGTTGACTCCCTTCTGTGCCATGACACACAATTTTCAAGAATCTTCTCCCACTGTCTTCCTCTATTTCTCTTTCCGCAAATCTTTCCGATTGTCTCGACATGTTCCAGTTTTTGTCTTTTCGTAACGTGGCCAGAAACGATAGACTGTCCCTTTTCATATGTTTGTGACAAGTTGTCTTTGTGACTCAGCTTTCTTTAAAACGTCCTGATTGGTCATTTTGGCTGTCCAATTAATTTTCAGCATTTTTCTATAAACCACATCTCCAAGGTTTCCAAGGATTTTGTCGCCTGATTACTAATTGTCCAGGATTCGCAGCTGTATCTTAAAATTGGTTCTATGCAACATATAAGAATACTCTTTCTAGTTTTCAAGTACAACGTATTGCACAACACGTTCTTCATTTCATAGAATGCTGAATTTGCTTGTCCTATTCTGTTCTTTATTTCAGTGATATATCTTTCATCTAATAGTGTAAATATGTTATTTATTATCTTTCATTTTGCGGACACAGGAACAAGATGGTGACTTTGACAAAACAAAGAACATGCTATGATCTATGATGTGGTAAAGCATTTACATTTTGTAGATTTTAATGCACGGGGAAGTTAGTGGCCTTTCCCTCACTTAGTGAGACGACGAACGCAGGCATCGATTCCGTGCGCGACCGCTCGCGTGACATCAGTGCTGCTGCCTATCAATAGGCTAACTTGTCCTATCAACTAGGCTAATGTGTCCTATCAACTAGGCTAACTTGTCCTATCAACTAGGCTAACTTCTTGTCCTATCAACTAGGTTAACTTGTCCTATCAAATAGGCTAACTTGTCCTATCAACTAGGTTAACTTGTCCTATCAACTAGGCTAACTTGTCCTATCAACTAGGCTAATTTGTCCTATCAACTAGGCTAACTTGTCCTATCAACTAGGTAAATATTTCCTATCAACTAGGTTAACATTTCCTATCATCAAGGCTAACATTTCCTATCAACTAGGCTAATTTGTCCTATCAACTAGGCTAACTTTTCCTATCAACTAGGCTAACTTGTCCTATCAACTAGGCTAACTTTTCCTATCAACTAGGCTATCTTTTCCTATAAACTAGGCTAACATTTCCTATGAACTAGGCCAACTTGTCCTATCAACTAGGCTAACTTGTCCTATCAACTAGGCTAATTTGTACTATCAACTAGGCTAACTTGTCCTATCAACTAGACTAACTTGTCCTATCAACTAGGCTAACTTGTCCTATCAACTAGGGTAATTTGTCCTATCAACTAGGCTAATTTGTCCACTGTGTTGATGTATGTAGTCAATTTGGTTGAGTATTTCCTCATCAGATTAATAAAACATATTTACTGGAACTACGTAGTAGCAATTAAAATGGGAAATAAAGATGGACATTATGAACAAATAAACAAGACTAGGGTGTATTTTTTCATCGGATCTCTTCTCCCTCTATAGCGAAGCAATCATGAGAAAGATCAAAGAGAAGCTAAGAATAATATGTGAAGGATATAATATAAACAATATACGATCTGCAGATGACACAGTATTGATGATGCATAAAGCAAAGAAATCTACAACAATTGTTGGACATTGTAGTAACAGAGAGTGCAAAGAAAGGACTCTCCTTGAATATCAAGAAAACAGTAAATATTGTGATATCAAAGAAAAAGGTGACACCCAAATGTGAAATAGAGATAGAAGGAAAAATTCTTCATCAAGTGGATAGTTTTAAATATTTAGGGGCATTTATAACATCAGATGAAAGATGCACAGCCGAGATTAAGAGCAGAATAGGGCAAGCAAAGGCTGCATTTCAGAAAACGAAGAATATCTTATGCAATATAGTCACTATCACTGAATGTAAGAAAGAGAGTGCTGTAGTGGTATAAAGAACCTGTTTTGCTGTATGGCTGTGAATCGTGGAATGTAAATTATAACAAATTAGGAAGAGATTGGAAGCGACAGAAATGTGGTTCCTGAGACGAATGTTGCGAATTCCTTGGACTGTCAGCGTACCTAACAACGATTGCCCGAAAGAGGCTAATGAAACTAGAACATTATATACAACAATAAGAAAGAGACAAACAACTTTCTTTGGTCATGTGATGAGAAGAGAGGCATTCGAGATCATCGTGACGACTCGAAAGATCGAGGGGAAGGGAGGCAGAGGCAGACCAAGAGAAATAATGCTGGATGGATTGAGACGGTGGCAATGAAGAATATCATCAGCAGAATTGATCCAGAACACCAAAGACCAAGATATGTGAAAAGACATGAACGCCTAAGCCAGCTGGCATGGAAGTTGATGATGATGATGATGATGATGATGATGATGATGGTGTGGTGGTGATGATGATGATGATGATGATGATGAGATGATGATGATGATGATGATGATGATGGTGGTGGTGGTGGTGATGATGATGATGATGATGATGATGATGAGATGATGATGATGATGATGATGATGGTGGTGATGATGATGATGATGATGATGATGATGATGATGATGATGATGATGATGATGATGATGATGATGATGATGGTGATGATGATGATGATGTATATAGTGAGTTGATCCATGCCGTCGGAGATAGCAATTTGTGAAGAGTCATGATAGTCCACGCCAGCCGACAACGGACTGGACGATGATGATGTATTTAGTATTTCAGTCAAGTCATCATGAACACAGATCTAAAGAAACACATGAAATTAGACCATGTAATAACATGATAACAAAAACAGAACAAGTAAAGGTATAAAACATTGCTACACTACAGAGTTTAGTGATGGATGCACATACTAAAAACCATCAGCAAAGACCAATAACGACGAAGAAGCACGTTCAAACGGAACTGCTATTCAAATGCGACTTCTGAAACAGCTTTGCCAGGAATGCGCATTCATTCCCGCACGCATACGTGCGTTAATGATGAAATCAATCGGCTGCGAGAATTCGGGAGTCTTCTTAGCCGAGTTAGTTCAAACGAATTATCCGCAGAATCGGTAAATTAAACACACCTACGTGACCGGGAATTTCGGAGAACTCTCTGACCTGGTTAGGCTATTTCACGGGATGACGCCATGTTCCAGAGAGGGAAGTGGTTTGTGAACATCGGGTTGTAGAACCATGGTTGATTATAGAACCATGGCGGATTATAGAACCACGGTGAATTATAGAAACCTAGTGGTTTATATTACTCCGAAAGATCATAGAACCATGGCGGATAATAGAACAACGGCGAATTATAGAGTCGTAGCTGGTTAAAGACGCATGGAGGATTACATAATTACGGCGAATTATAGAACACAGTGAACGCTAGATCACACAGTCATCAAGAATGCTAAACCACACAGTCATAATGAACGATAGATCACACAGTCGCAATGAACGATAGATTACACAGTCAACATGAATGCTAGATCACACAGTCACCACGAACGCTAGATTACACAATCACCATGAACGATAGATCACCCAGTCACCACGAGCGCTAGATCACACAGTCATCATGAACGATATATCACACAGTCATCATGAACGATAAATCACACAGACACCGTGAACGATAGATCACACAGTCACTATGAACGCTAGATCACACAGTCACCGTGAACGATAGATCACACAGTCACCATGAACGATAGATCACACAGTCTCCATGAACGATAGATCACACAGTTACCATGAACGATAGATCACACAACATCATCATGAACAATAGATCACACAGTCACCATGAATGATAGATCACACAGTCACCATGAACGATAGATCACACAGTCACCATGAACGATAGATCACACAAAATCATCATGAACGATAGATCACACAGTCACCATGAACGATAGATCACACAGTCATCATGAACGATAGATCACACAGTCACCATGAACGATAGATCACACAGTACCCGTGAACGATAGATCACAGTCACCATGAACGATAGATCACACAGTCACCGTGAACGATAGATCACACAAGTCACCGTGAACGATAGATCACACAGTCAAGATAAATGCTAGATCACACAATCACCATGAACGATAGATCACACAGTCACTGTGAACGATAGATCACACAGTCAAGATAAATGCTAGATCACACAGTCACCGTGAACCTTAGATCACACAGTCACCATGAACGATAGATCACACAGTCACCGTGAACGATAGATCACACAGTCACCATGAATGATAGATCTCACAGTCAAGATAAATGCTAGATCACACAGTCACCGTGAACGTTAGATCACACAGTAACCATGAACGATAGATCACACAGTCACTGTCGTAAGTCTTTCTTACTTACTTTAGTGTCGTCCTTGGAGTGATGGGAATCCACACCACATTTTTATTACCCCAATATTGTTGTCTTAGAGAAACCACCAGACTCCGTCCACAAAACTCCGTCGGTCTGCAAACCCCTTTTTCTTACTCTCACTCACCCTTAGATCATGCCCCCTCTCACTCCTCCCCAACATAACATACTCCACAACTCTAGCTTTAACAAATAAATACAAATAATTTATTAAGCAAAGAGTATAAGGTGTGAGAAGTGTGTGTTAGTAATGTGTAGAATGTGTGTCGAATATTCTAGTGGGTGCAGACTTAGACCAGGTAGCTGAAGAGCCCAGCCCGATCATCCCAGAAAGGATCACACCACATCTTCATTCAGTCCACGAAGACCTCACCCAGGTATGTGTCCATCCTGCTAGATGTAGATTTCCACCGGTGGCTGTTTGATCACTCAAAAGAACTAGTCACAGTCCGACCCTAAATCCTGTCTGGATCACACAGTTAATATATGTCTAATTTGTTCCTATACTTATAACACCCTTGTCTAGTGAGGACACGAACATACTGTTCTTTGAAATAAATGTACTTCCTGTCTCAAGTGTCTACTGTTCACAAGGACCATTGTTATACTAACTTCCTAATAAGTTTATACTGATTTATTCCCATGTGATGGGGAATAACTGTATCTCTTTGTTTGTTCACCTGTCGTGTAAAACATACTGCCACTGGGCTGTTCCCAGGTGGTGTAAAAGAAATTCACTTTTTACTATTCTGTTCCCAAGTGATGTTTGAAACATTAATTTGACGATTGGTCTTCCTCCAAAATGGTGCGGAGAAAACAATTTCTGGTCTTCTGTTAATGTGTGACGTTTGATAATCCCTCTTATGCTTGTTCCCGTAAACCCTTTCTATCATGGGCTAAGTGCAAAAGATGTTGACCAACTGCCTGCACCAAGGTCTCCATTCTCAGTGACTTGAGTGACCTAAAGGAACCTGTCAACGAGAGAACAACACATTGGGTGATAGCAACTGTCCCAACCTCCATTGGATGGGGGGGGGGGGTGTCCGCCTCACTCAGATACATGACAGTGAACATTCTCTGTCATGGGCATAGGAGTTCTTCACTCCGGTCTGCAGTGGGTTAAGATCAGGACAGAGCAAAATGTAAAGTGTAGACCCCTAGCAGACATCACTAGAAGATCCCATCATTGTACATTCTCCCCATCCCCAATTTCCCCAATATCACCCCACTACACAATTCTCACTAGCAGAGCTAATTCTATTCATTACTCTAGCAAGTTTTACCGAGGCTACTGCTTATATTAACTAGGCTTAAATATACTCTCTACAATACCTTAAGCACAACACAACAGTGTCTTCGAAATCATATCCACATTTTGCCATAACAGGCACGTGTACAATTAAATCTAATTAATTTCCGCACACGGTAGATATTTTTTTAAATCCACTGCAGTGACAAACACGTCCGTGCAAGTCAATCCTCAGAGTTACACTACTTGTAAACAAAGCATGTTTTTACCCAACAGCCTTGAGTGGCCACGTGACGTTCTTTTGATGTTAACAAAGGTGGTTCAAGGGCAGATTATCCATTTCTGAATAAATTCTTTCCCTTGGGTTTCATCAATGTCACAATAGTAGATTATCTCCCCCTTTTTGGACAATCCATGCACAAGTCGCTTCCCCCTTTTTCTCAACATATGCCTACAATTTCCCGTCTTGTGGGGATTGTCAAAGAAGATTTCCTTGTTTGATGTTGGCGACTTAGCGGTGTCCTTGATCTAACTGGTAAACAACTGCAGATGTACATTCCGACTTTGTTTTCTGTCCCGGTTAAAAAACAAATGTAGCTTTGCACACAGGCCATGAATATGACCGTCGGTATTGTCATTATCTGGTGGATACACAGTGAAATCATGACATAGGCCCCCTCTTAAGAGAGTAGTCCATCTCACTCTTCTCCACTGTGAATTCAATCCAGATGATTCATTCCTCTTCTTCAGGAGCTGGGTGTCTTGATAAGAAGTCCGCTCCAACATTTTCCTTCCCAGGAATATACTCAACTGTGAAATTGTAGGGTTGAAGTAACAACGACCACCGCATCAAACGGGCGTTGAGCTTCTGAGAAGTAGCCAGGAACATCAGGGGCTGATGATCTGACTGGACCCGAAACTTAACACCATACAAATAGGGCTGGAATTTTTGCACGGCCCATACGAGAGACAAACATTCTCTCTCGACGGTCGAATAATTCCTCTCAGCCTGGAGTAGTTTCTTGCTTGCGTATGCCACAGGTTTCAAAACCGAAGCATCGTCTTTCCCTTCCTGTAACAAACGCTGCCCCAATCCCAATCCCACTTGCATCCGTTCTCAACACAAATGGTTTGGAAAGGTCCGGGAGCTGTAATACAGGTTTACTGACCAAGGCCTCCTTTAACTGACTATAGGCATTCTCACATTCTGGTGTCCAAATGATTTGGTCCGGGAATCCCTTTTTCAAGGTTTCCGTCAATGGAGCTCCCAGTTCAGTGAAATGTGGGATAAATTTCTGGTAGAATCCACACAACGAGAGAAAAGATCGCACGTCCTTCTTCGTTTTTGGCCTTGGGGCATTTCTGATTTTCTCTAGGTTCTTCTCTTCTGGGACAATGTGTCCTGGAGTGATGGTGTGACCTAGAAATTCCAGAGTCTGGTAACCAATCATGCACTTGGTTGGACGAGCGGTAAGCCCTGCTTCCTTGAGTCTATTAAACACTCTCTCCAAGGATTGCAAATGGTCATCCAAGCTGCCACTGGAAATCAGAATATCATCCATGAAGGAGATGATGGCCGGATCCTGTAAAGGATCTAGTAAAGTCCTCATCATACGTGTAAACACACTAGGTGCGTTGCTGAGACCAAAGGGCATGACCTTGAATTCGTAGTGTCCACTGGGTGTACTGAAGGCCAGCAGTGGTCGAATCTCCGGTTTGACTGGTATTTGATAGTACCCCCGACTCAGATCCACCTTTGAAAAGTACCGAGCCTTATGGAGCCTAGCGAATAACTGCGTTGGATTCGGCAAAGGTTCCACCTGAAATTGTGTATGACTGTTCAGAAGTCGGTAGTCTATACACAACCGGTGTTCTCCACTTGGTTTCCGTAACAAAACTACCCCCGCATTGTATGGGGATGTGGATGGTGCAATCACGTCATCCTCCAGCAGTTTTTGTATTTCCTCCTCCAGTGCCTTTTCTTTAGAGAAGGGCACTGGGTAAACCTTCTGGCGAACAGGCTCCTGTGTAGTCAACGTCATCTCGAACTCCACCAACCTCGTTCGTCCTGGTTTATCAGTCAGTATCTCCTTATGAGACCTGAGAACCTGGGTTATCTTCTCCCTCTCCTGGGAGGTCAGATCAGGGTTCACCTGCACATCCTTGTAGGTTTCCTGGTGTACCAGGGGATATTCCCTGCCCTCGCTGGTTCCCACTTCTGTCTCCACTGCAACTGCCATTGCCATGAGGTGAGCTGCTTTTCTCCGGGTCTCTCTTCGTATTTCCGCAAGAGATTGATATGGAAAATCTTCGACTTTCCCCGGATCCGGATCTGATAGTTGGTTCTGGATATTACCCTTTCCACGGGAAATGGTCCTTGCCAACCTATCTCCAGTTTGTTGTTTCCCGTTGGGAGTAGCAACAAAACTTTGTCTCCCACCTCTAGAGATCTGTCTTTAGACCTACGGTGTGTAGTAAGCCGCATGTCTTTTCCTGGCCTTTTTCAAGTTTTGATTTGCCAGAGTCCATCCTTTGTGGAGTTTTTCTTTCAGTTCCTCCACGTATTGATAGGATGAGATTACTTCTTCTGACGTCCCCTCTTCAGTCCAACTCCTCAACATGGCTTCCAACGGTCCTGTGATTGGACGACCAAACAGCAACGTAGCGGGTGGTAGTCCTGTTGAGCCATGAGGAACTTCCCGATAGGCAAAGAGTGCTGCAGGGATATATTCATCCCACCTATCAGGTTTTTCCTGCGCTAGTTTCCTGAGCATTGTCATCAACGTGCCGTTGAAACGCTCTACTTGTCCATTGGCTTGAGGATGGTAAGGGCTGGTATGTATGTGGGTTAGAGTGAAACACTCTAAATACCTCCTCCATGAGTTTTCCACAAAACTGGGACCCATTGTCCGTCAGAATTTGATCTGGAAAGCCTAATCTTGTAAAGGCCTCCATCAGTGCATCCGCCACTCGTTTCGAGTCAATCGTGGTCAACGGTATGGCTTCACCCCACATTGTACAGCAATCCACCATTGTGAGTATATACATGTTCCTCTTCCTAGTCCTAGGAAGTGGACCCACGATATCGATGGCTACCCTCTCGAAAGGAGAGTTCATGATGGGCATCTCACCCAGGACCACCGGTGCTGTCCAGTGTTTCGGTGCCACCCTCTGGCACTCAGGGCATGACTTCACATACCGACGCACATCCTCTGTCATTCCCGGCCAATAGTAGTGGCAGGAAATCCGCTGCATGGTGGCGGCAATACCCATATGTCCACTAAAGGAGATGGTATGCCCCATATGAAGAATCTGGGACCGGTGAGCTTTTGGGACGACCAACTGACCGTATAGGTTGTCTCCCCTTCCTGCTCTCCTGTAGAGTATCCTATTCTTCATGTAGTACTGCCCCCGTCCTGGTGGATCAGCACTTTTCTGCAGCTTTTTGTAGCAAGGACGTAAAGTATCATCCTCACTCTGGGCAGTTCGTAGCTCCCCCGGCATTGGGTTAGTCACAATTGCGTCTGCCTCTTCCGTTCTCGTCTGAGAGCGAGTCTGTATTGCTCCCATATGGATCGGCTCCCTGGGCATTCCCAGAAAGACATACCGGCAACCTAGGATTACTGGGAAAATGGGATCGGTCAATACAGCAGCCTTGATTGTGCCGGTGACATATCTTGACCGAATCTCCACGTTAGCAATGGGCAACTTCATGGCCACAGCACTCTTCTGTGCAGGCTGTATTTCCATGGTCTCACCTGTGAATTGTTCTGGGTGTACCAGATCCGCAGAAATCACGGCCTCCCCGTCCAGTCCTGTGTCGTACAAACACTCCACTTGACGACCGTTAACCTCTACCAATTCCACTACAGGTGGTTTTTCCTGGTCTGGAGTTTCTTCGTCGGCCTCGACCTGTTCAGTGGGCTCCACCTTAGGTCTCCGGGGCACACGATGAATTTAGATTCTCCTGACTTTCTCTTGCAGTCAATAGCATTGTGCGTGTTTGACTTGCATTGGTTTGCACCATTTCTCTGTCCTAGATTTTCTTGTGCCGGACTTGAGTGAGCTCTCCTGATGGTGAGCTATCTTGCTGACCTTGGCATTCTCCGTGACAACCTCTTGGAAGTCACTTGACATGCTGCGAAGTGAGGGCTCTTAGCCTTCGATTTGCAGTCCCTCGTATTGTGAGTGGGTGACTTACAAATTGAACACCACTTCTCCGACTACGGTCGTTTTGGTGTAGAGCTCGAAGAGCTCTTGCTTCCCTCCTTCGTCTTCTCTGAACTATCCTCTGATTTTTGCACATAAGGTTCCCCCCTTTTTTGTTCCTGAGCTTTGGCTTTCTTCTTGTCATGTTTCTCCATGACTTTTGGTGTTGGTGGGAAGGTTTTCCCCGGCCTCCCCATGTACCTCTACGAACCGTTCTGCTAATTTTGTCACGAGGTCAATACGTTCCGCTCCTTGTTCTCCCAGGAATGTCCTGAGAGGTTTTGACATTTGCTTCTTCAGCTGGTCGACCACCATGAGTTCTTCCAGACTCTCATAGTCATGTGCGAACCCAGCCAAATCCATCCACTTATGGAGATAAGATTTAAGACGCAAACTGTAGGCGGCAAACAACTCCCCCGGTTCTCGTTTCGCTGCTCGAAATTTTTTCCGGTAGGTATGTGACGTACCTCGAATCGTTTCAGCAGAGCCGTCTTTAACTCATCATAATTGTTCTCATGTCCTGGTGGCAGGGGAGTATAAACCTCGTATCCCCGTCCCGCGTAATCCCCTGGGATAGCTTAAGATTCCATTTGTTACGCTCCAGACCCATAGCAACTGACATAGCCTCGAAGCGTTGAAGGTATTGGTCAATCTTCTCTTTGTCCTCCTCGTAGACCGCCAAAGGAAAACTTCATAGCATGGTACCCCTGTCCACCTACTGGTGTTGAGCCTGGGACTGAGGAACCTCCAACTGCTCCCTCAGTTTCCCCATTAGATTGACTCTTGAGCTCGAGTTCCCGCATCCTGTACTCGTGCTCCCTTTTCTGAGCTTCTTGTTCAGCTTCCCGTTTCCTAGCTGCTTGCTCAGCTTCCAGTTTCCTAGCTGCTTGCTCAGCTTCCAGTTTCCTAGCTGCTTGCTCAGCTTCCAGTTTCCTAGCTGCTTGCTCAGCTTCTAATTTCTTAGCTGCCTGCTCAGCTTCAAGTTCATCCTTCTAGTGGCTTGCTCAGCTTCTATCCTCTTAGTTTCTAACTCCATCTTCCTCAATTCCAATTCGGCCTTCTGATCGTCTCTTTCTGCTTGACGATACTCTCTCTCCACTTCCTGTATGTAATCCGTTAAAGCTGAACCAGACAAACCCATTCCTTCCCCCTTTGCCCTTAGTTCTGCCCCAGTTAATTTAGGAGTGGCCATTTTTCAGACAGGTAAGTCAGCAGATAGGGTGCAGATTATCTCCAAGAGGAATATATATATAATGAACAATCACTGTTAATCTAATAATTAAGACCACACACAACACAATCACTCAGTGACAAGAGAAGAATCAGGACCACAGACCTATGCAGACGTGTGAGGTGTGAACAGGTAAGATATGTATCCTAACCCCTATCCACATTCACTCTAGCTGGATTCTCTCTCCAACAATATCACCGTCCTCTTAGTAAAGATACCGTGTCAAAAGACCCCGTTGTCAGGAGATCCCACTGTCAAAGGATCCCGCTTCCAAGAGATCCCACTTACAAGAGATCCCGCTGTCCAAAGATCACGTTTACGAGCCCCCAATAATTGTCGTAAGTCTTTCTTACTTACTTTAGTGTCGTCCTTGGAGTGATGGGAATCCACACCACATTTTTATTACCCCAATATTGTGTGTCTTAGAGAAACCACCAGACTCCGTCCACAAAACTCCGTCGGTCTGCAAACCCCTTTTTCTTACTCTCACTCACCCTTAGATCATGCCCCCTCTCACTCCTCCCCAACATAACATACTCCACAACTCTAGCTTTAACAAATAAATACAAAATAATTTATTAAGCAAAGAGTATAAGTGTGAGAAGTGTGTGTTAGTAATGTGTAGAATGTGTGTCGAATATTCTAGTGGGTGCAGACTTAGACCAGGTAGCTGAAGAGCCCAGCCCGATCATCCCAGAAAGGATCACACCACATCTTCATTCAGTCCACGAAGACCTCACCCAGGTATGTGTCCATCCTGCTAGATGTAGATTTCCACCGGTGGCTGTTTGATCACTCAAAAGAACTAGTCACAGTCCGACCCTAAATCCTGTCTGGATCACACAGTTAATATATGTCTAATTTGTTCCTATACTTATAACACCCTTGTCTAGTGAGGACACGAACATACTGTTCTTTGAAATAAATGTACTTCCTGTCTCAAGTGTCTACTGTTCACAAGACCATTGTTATACTAACTTCCTAATAAGTTTATACTGATTTATTCCCATGTGATGGGGAATAACTGTATCTCTTTGTTTGTTCACCTGTCGTGTAAAACATACTGCCACTGGGCCTGTTCCCAGGTGGTGTAAAAGAAATTCACTTTTACTATTCTGTTCCCAAGTGATGTTTGAAACATTAATTTGACGATTGGTCTTCCTCCAAAATGGTGCGGAGAAAACAATTTCTGGTCTTCTGTTAATGTGTGACGTTTGATAATCCCTCTTATGCTTGTTCCCGTAAACCCTTTCTATCATGGGCTAAGTGCAAAAGATGTTGACCAACTGCCTGCACCAAGGTCTCCATTCTCAGTGACTTGAGTGACCTAAAGGAACCTGTCAACGAGAGAACAACACATTGGGTGATAGCAACTGTCCCCAACCTCCATTGGATGGGGGGGGGGGGGTGTCCGCCTCACTCAGATACATGACAGTGAACATTCTCTGTCATGGGCATAGGAGTTCTTCACTCCGGTCTGCAGTGGGTTAAGATCAGGACAGAGCAAAATGTAAAGTGTAGACCCCTAGCAGACATCACTAGAAGATCCATCATTGTACATTCTCCTCATCCCCAATTTCCCCAATATCACCCCACTACACAATTCTCACTAGCAGAGCTAATTCTATTCATTACTCTAGCAAGTTTTACCGAGGCTACTGCTTATATTAACTAGGCTTAAATATACTCTCTACAATACCTTAAGCACAACACAACAGTGTCTTCGAAATCATATCCACATTTTGCCATAACAGGCACGTGTACAATTAAATCTAATTAATTTCCGCACACGGTAGATATTTTTTTAAAATCCACTGCAGTGACAAACACGTCCGTGCAAGTCAATCCTCAGAGTTACACTACTTGTAAACAAAGCATGTTTTTACCCAACAGCCTTGAGTGGCCACGTGACGTTCTTTTGATGTTAACAAAGGTGGTTCAAGGGCAGATTATCCATTTCTGAATAAATTCTTTCCCTTGGGTTTCATCAATGTCACAATAGTAGATTATCTCCCCCTTTTTGGACAATCCATGCACAAGTCGCTTCCCCCTTTTTCTCAACATATGCCTACAATTTCCCGTCTTGTGGGGATTGTCAAAGAAGATTTCCTTGTTTGATGTTGGCGACTTAGCGGTGTCCTTGATCTAACTGGTAAACAACTGCAGATGTACATTCCGACTTTGTTTTTCTGTCCCGGTTAAAAAACAAATGTAGCTTTGCACACAGGCCATGAATATGACCGTCGGTATTGTCATTATCTGGTGGATACACAGTGAAATCATGACAGTCACCGTGAACGCTAGATCACACAGTCACTGTGAGCCTTAAATCGCACACTCACCATAGACTGTAAACCACACAACCACTAGTTACATTGAGTTTCCTGATAGATTCTCTCTTCATCACGATGAAATGTCTAATCTCATCCTTCTGTTTGTCAAACCTCGCGAGTCTGTTCCCGCGACTCGGCCACACCACTTCACGTGATAAACAAGATTATTATACGCGCAGTACCACACACACACCCCCCTTTCCATTCTACCATTAACCCTACCCCGTTCAACCTCAGAAGAGAAGTTATATTAGGGTCTCTCCCTGGCTCAGATTAATAATCCTGTGACCGAGTCAGCCACAATTCGGGTATTAATTTTAAGGTGATTGTTGTCCAAAGTGGGTAATGGCTTATAATTTGTGAAGAGAAACCAGAGTAAAACCGAGAAGTTTAAGTTAGTTGCATATCCTTTACAAGACGTCGCAGCCAACCCCAGAAATTTTGACTGATTATGATTTCTTGGCAAGCTTACGTTTAGTGATTTGCCATTGCTTTCTGAACTACCGGAATTCATAACATTTTACAAAAACCAACGCAAGGCGGTCTACTGCAAAATCGCCCGCAGCTGTCTTTCGAACTCAGTATGTGGGATTACGAACTGCCACGTAACCCCCTTCGCCACAGAGCCGGCTTACTAAGTTCATTTATTTATTGAATATTGTGAGGTTTTTTGTGGGTTTATAGAGAATTACAGAAGTTCCAATGAGTGAAGTTCTATAAAGTATATCTCTCCATAAAAGATACAGGTTAGTAACAGCAAGTTTTGTCTAGAGGTATTGATATTTATTCTCGCATAACCCTTGTAGAGAAACCATTCAGAATTTTGGCTCATCGAGTACCCCCACTGTGAGAAATTAGACCTAAGTTAAGTTCTACACAGAATTATTTATAGATGATTTCTCTTCTAGGCCATATATAGAGATCTTGGCAGTTAGCCACAGTAACCAATGAAAGCAGTTCTCTCATCTTCCAGCTGACTGTGCTCTGATCGCCAACCTCATTTTGATCTCTAATATTATTTCAAGTGACACAAGACACTTGGACAAATGATCACATTGACAATTGTACCATTGTAGTGAACATAAACAACAACAACTGTATTTTACACTGGTTGAACAAGACATCAACATGAGAAGATCTTGACAACAGTTGGACAAACATTCACAAAGGAATGATCACACCAACAGATTAGACAAGTCATACATCATGGAAGATACTTGACAACAACCACACAGAACTTTCACAATCTCTGTAACCAACAACAACAGTAGAGTAACAGTCACCATGAAGATGCTTGACACCAGTTGGACAAGACAACCACAGGGACATATATCTCAAAACTGTTCTCTTACAACTAATCTTTTATTAATGTCTGATGAGGTCAAGTGAAGACTCAGGCTTCATATTCTGCCAACAATTTACATCTCAAATATAAGTTTATATGCAAATTATAGTGACATTATCTATGAAAACCCAAACACATCACTCAATATCCCCACAGAAACATCAATCTAAAACAAACCCTCCTCCTTCACATCTCTACTTCATCAAGATATCCTACACCACAACACTTTAATCATGCTATCACTTTTCCAACCGTCAAATGAGGAAAACACATGATAAACCTATAGCCGGGCACAAGTATAGGGAGACACTGCTATACTGATCCGTGTACCGTCTTTTAGCACCAATGAAGGTGTTGGGAATGTCTCAGGTTTCAGCTTTCCCCATAATGTTTTTCCAGTTCAGGCTATTCCCTACTTTGACTAGTCCGAAGCAAGTGACAAACATGTCCTTCCGAAGGGTGAGTAGACTGTTCGCAAAGTTGATAATTTGGGATTAGTTTTACTTTTCAGTAGATGAAGATCTAAAAACTATTATGTCCCATCATTCTTCTCTGCCAGTCTATCTCCCACAAAAGGTTCTGATGTAACTAAATCACCACACCTAATTATCACTAATCCATTTTGAGAATTTGCTCTATTTATTAACTTCTGCTCCTTTAGCTTTCAGCCAATATTAATAATAAGCTGTGATATAGTCTGCTCCAAGTGCACCTTTAATGTCCACTCTTAGCCAGTAGTGACATGCTGAAAACCAGGTAATCTCTCCTCTTAAGGTTTCTTCTTGAATTTATCTTGAAGATATAGCCTGGGGCTTTTACAAAATTGGAGAGTATCCCTGTTTTAGGCTTTTAATCAAGACTTTTCTTCAGTGCCATCTGTATAGGCCAGAATTAGTGGATTCAGGCTGAACATTTGCAACCTGTTGTTCATGTGGTACTTTTTGGAGTTTGACTTTTCAGCTGGAGTTGAAGACTAGAGCTCAGGACTTCCCTGGAGTTGTCCTGGTAATTGAAAGGCCTCCCCCATCTTCCTCATTCTCTGTTAATAAACAAAGGCGCAACATGTGTTTTACATCTGTTTAAAATTGGTCATAGTTATACAGTACTATCACAGATTCAGAGAGGAATGGGAGGGGAAAGGGGAGTGTGATATTCGAACACCCGCCTCTCACTGATGATGAAGTGCAATTTTATTTGGGGGTTTGGGGTGATATCCTTTCTCCAGGTTCATCCCCAAAACCGTGAAGTCATAGGCACATACTCCTAATCAGAGGCAGCTTCACACAATTATCTTGTAAATTCTCACAATGAGTAGATCACAGGGACCGGTGTACCATGAGAACAGACAGTGTGATTAAGCACCAAGAAGTAGGCATTGTATGGCAGAAATCATGCACTAGAAATGCTTTCACATGTGGAATACACATAATGAAAGAAAACATGAATTTTCCCTGACAAATAGCATGAGCCTTCCCATGTATTCATCTGACAGACACTGTAGGTTAATTTCTACAGTGCAATGCAGTCCTGCAAACATGGATATAATAAGCGTCTTTACTTTTACAAATATGAGAAGTTAATTATATAATTACCATCTCATTCACTCAAACATTCTCAGCCATTATAAGGGAGAAATTACATGCAGTATATAGCATCACACATTCTGAAACATAACTGCCAAAGGTAACTCTCAAGAGCGATGTACAGTTTGGTTAAGAATGGTCATGATAGGCACTCAACGAATGTTCAGAGCGCACAAAGGTTTTGCCATATGCATTGAGCGTGGTTTACAGTCATAAGCATATGCAAATCATCAAATCAGACAGACAATAGACATGGTAAGAATGTTTCACTGCGGTAGACATGACAGGTTTTGAGCAGCAGTTTTAGAGTCACTGTACAACGAAGTTCCTGTCTTCTTTTCACATTTTCTCAAGAAAATACTCGGCCATTCGTCTCTCTCTCACTTCATCAGGTTTACACATAACATATTAAATGATTTAGGTACCTGGAGTGCAGATGACCACATCTTAAAGAATGCTTTTGGGCAAATTTTACCACTGCATCTTGAACACGTTCTTACGGGATAGAATCAAGGCTTCGACTGGCGGGCTAATTATGTATTAAGGAGCGTTACCAGCCCAAGGGTTACCCAATCAAATTGAGTCCCCACCATTCATCTTCCTTCCCCTAAACTAGAATCTTCGATTCTATTTTTAGTTAGTATATCAAGACGGCTTACTGTGGTTAACTACTAAGTATTGAGAAATGTAAATGGACTAGGGATGCGAACGTCTGAAGACATCATGCTACAAATATCAAGTCTCGCCTGCGGTTGTCTTGGCAGGGCCAGACAAAATGATTTCGAGGGCCATATACAGCTCGCGGTCCCAGAGTTCCCAGCTCTTGCTTTACCACGCAGAACTACAGATAGGATTTCCCGCTGCACGAGTTACAAACATTAATACTTGCATTGTCCAGATCCGTATTTTAAATTACGCCCCTTAACAGTTAATAGATCAAATCAGTCAGAAGGCCACCAAACCTTACTCAAGACGACTACCACGTTATGGACAGACCAGAACAGGTCATTCTTCTGCGCCTCAGAACAGGACACAATAGATTACGCAACCACATGTATACAAAATTCAAGATTGGTGACTCAGCCATGTGCACATGTGGTTTGGCGTCGCAGACAGCAGAGCACAAACTCCAGGATTGCCCAAACTACAACATATCCAGGCGAACCTTCTGGCCTAGAGAGACAACAGTGGAAGATAAACTCTATGGACCGCTGAATGAACTAAAAAAGACTGTTAGATTCATACAAGAGACAACATTGCAGTTATAAACATATTTCAGGCGAACGAAAGAAGAAGTAGAAGTTAATAGATAGTGAAGTGCGTGTTTTGGGGTAGCGAATCTAAAAACCAGTAACTATGAGAAGAGAGACATTGGAGAACATCGTGACGACTGGAAAGACAGAGGGGAAGAGGGGCAGAGGCCGACCAAGAGAAATGATGCTGGATGGACTGAGACGGTGGCATTGAGGAATATCAGCAGCAGAGTTGATCCAGAAAACCAAAAACCGAGATCTGTGGAGAGACATGAATGCTTGCGCTAGCTGGCATGACACTGGATGATAATGATGGGAATTCGAATCTATGGCCACCAGGCTGGAAGGCAAATGTGCTACCGCAACTCCCAGTTATTGTGTGTAGCACGTATATATTCCTTTACAACAATAAATATCACCCACCCGTCCTTCAACCAACTCCCAGTTATTGAATGTAGCACGTATATAGTCCTTTACAATAATAAATATCACCCGCCCGTTCTTCAACCATCTCCTAGTTCTCCCAAAGATCACAGATGTGTCCATGGGGTATTTTGTTATCTTCACATGTATCATCTACCCCAAACACAAGCAAGGCTTATCAGCACTCGCCACACGAGACTAAACCAACAGTTTCACTTCTGGCCACGCCAAGTCACGCGTGAGTCTATCTTGCTAATCTTCATCGTGCGTTACGAAATTGCATCGTTTTGTACGTGTCAACACATTGATATTACAAGATGTTTAGCTCGTTTGTTCGAAAGTGAGATCTTGGGGGTTATGTCGTGTCAGATCTGATCTGGAAGACAATCATGGGCAATTATTAGAAAAGTTAGAAGTTATTTGGAGGCCGCTGTGATGTGGTTATAATATAGAAGAATGGGGAGATGTGGTTCTATAGAAGAATGGGGAGATGTGGTTCTATAGAAGAATAGCGAGATGTGATTCTATAGATGAATGATGAGTTGTTGTTATAAATAAGAATGGAGAGATGTGGTTCTATAGAAGAATGGAGAGATGGGGTTCTATAGAAGAATGGAGAGATGTGGTTCTTTAGAAGAATGGAGAGATGTGATTTTATAGAACAATGATGAGATGTGGTTATACAGAAGAGTGATGAGATGTGGTTCCATAGAAGAATGATGAGATGTGGTTCCATAGAAGAATGATAAGATGTGGTTCCCTAGAAGAATGATGAGATGTGGTTCTATAGAAGAATGGAGAGATGTGATTCTATAGAACAATGATGAGATGTGGTTCTATAGAAGAGTGATGAAATGTGGTTATATAGAAGAGTGATGAGATGTGGTTCTATAGAAGAATGATGAGATGTGGTTATACAGAAGAGTGATGAGATGTGGTTCTATAGAAAAATGATGAGATGTGGTTCTATAGAAAATGATGAGATGTGGTTCTACAAATCAATGATGAGATGTGGGTCTACAGAACAATGCTGAGATGTCGTTCTATAGAAGAATGATGAGATGTGGTTATACAGAAGAGTGATGAGATGTGGTTATACAGAAGAGTGATGAATGTGGTTCTATAGAAGAATGATGAGATGTGGTTATACAGAAGAGTGATGAGATGTGGTTCTATAGAAGAATGATGAGATGTGGTTATACAGAAGAGTGATGAGATGTGGTTCTATAGAAGAATGATGAGATGTGGTTATACAGAAGAGTGATGAGATATGGTTCTATAGAAGAATGATGAGACCTGGTTATACAGAAGAGTGATAAGATGTGGTTCTATAGAAGAATGATGAGATTTGGTTCTATAGAAGAATGATGAAATGTGGTTATACAGAAGAGTGATGAGATGTGGTTCTATAGAAGAATGATGAGATGTGGTTATACAGATCAATGATGAGATGTGGGTCTACAGAACAATGATGAGATGCCGTTCTATAGAAGAATGCAGAGATGTCGTTCTATAGAAGAATGATGGGATATGGTTCTATAGAAGAATGATGAGATGTGGTTCTAAATAAGAATGATGAGATGTGGTTCTATAGAAAAATGATGAGATATGATCCTATAAAATTATGGAGAGATGTGGTTCTATAGAAGAATTATGAGATGTGGTTCTATTGAAAAATGATGAGATGTGGTTCTATAAATCAATGATGAGATATGGGTCTACAGAACAATGCTGAGATGTCGTTCTATAGAAGAATGACGAGATGTGGTTCTATAGAAGAATGATGAGATGTGGTTCTATTGAAGAATGCAGAGATGTGGTTCTATAGAAGAAAGATGAGATGTGGTGTTATAGAAGAATGATGAGAGGTGATTCTACAGAAGAATGATGAGATTTAGTTCCGTAGAAAAATGATGAGACTTGAACATATAGAAACATTATGAAATGTGGTTCTGTAGAAGAATGATGAGATTTAGTTCCGTAGAAAAATGATGAGACTTGAACATACAGAAACATTATGAAATGTGGTTCTGTAGAAGAGTGTTGAGATGTAGTTCTATAGTAAAATGATGAGACTCGGACATATAGAAGACTGATGAGATGTAATTCTATATAAGACTGCTGAGATGTAGTTCTGTAGAAGAATGTTGAGATTTAGTTCTATGGAAAAGTGAGAGATGTGGTTCTATAGAAGAATGATGAAATTTGGTTCTATAGAAGAATGATAAGATGAGGTTCTATAGAAAAATGATTAAATGTGGTTCTATAGAAGACTGCTGAGATGTGGTTCTATAGAAGACAGCTGTACTGTACTTCTATAAAAGAATGATGGCGTGGTAGGGCTCGCATTCCACACACTGGTCAGTTAGATTATAAAGTTGACTTCTCGTTCAGAAAGCAATGGTAAACTACTGAACGTAAAATTACCTAAAGAATCAGAGCAATGGCCTGCAAATGACATACCATAAAAAGAAAATTCAACTAGTGCGACTACAACAACAACAACAACAACAACAACAACAACAACAACAACAACAACAACAACAACAACAACAACAACAACAACAAAACATTTTTATATCTCAGCAAATTCTCTCGGCAGAGCTCGTGTTATGATAGCTACTAAAACAAACTGACATAACACGATAAAACTGGGAGAAAACTCTCCATTCTCACACGATTTACGGTATTCTCGACCGATTTTCGGTTATAAATGATCACGTGATTCATAGACGCATCCGCAGCCGGTAATTGGAGACGCGCACATGCGGAAACTGGAGCGGAGTAGCGGATTTATATGGCGGACGAGAGAAAGACGTTTGTCAGTAGACGACGAGGCAGCTGGCAAGTTATGATATTTGCTTGAGTGTAATGAAAACGTTTGCAAGATGGAAAACATACTCAGACTTTAAAAAAAAATAATTCCGGTTCTGCTTAACTCTTCATGTTTTGTGTGTTATCAAGTAGAGTTGAGTTCAATCAAGAACCGACATAATAGCCCTCTTGACATTTTCATACGGGCTTCCTTTTCAACTTCAACAGCCAGCGAAGAGTTCTAATATTAATCGTTAGTTAGTTGCATATCCTTTACAGGACATCGCAGTCAACCCCAGCATTATTTAGCTGTTTGTGATTTCTTGGCAAGTTTTTCGCAAGTTGGCGAGTATCCACCAGAATAAGTGGACAACTCTGCAGCTGAGCAGAGCAGGGCACTCACTTGTCCTGACAGTCGGAAGTGACTGTCAAAGGCATAGGAAAAACATCACCATGTGGATGTGAAAGGCAAGGGGAAACCACCACATTATCTTCCTAAGATTTCATCCATCCATCCATCATGTGCCATGCCGGTAAGCGTGGGCGGTCATGTTCTGCCATCTCACTCGATCATTAGAGTCGTGGATCAGCTCCATGTTTCTGTGTCGACCATGCCACAAGGCCAAGCCATCCAGATATTTGCTTCTAGGTCTTCCCCTTGGTCTGTTCCCCTCGATCTTACCAGTTGTCACCAAGTTCTCTAAATCATTTCTTCTCATAATATGCCCAAAAAGTTTTGACTGTTTACGTCTAATGTCTCTAATCAGTTTACGATGTTCATTTGTTTCTTGAAGGACTTGTTCATTGGTCTTTCTGTCTGTCCATGGTATTCTTTGCATTTTCATCAGAAACCATATTTCTACAGCCATCAGATGTTTTTCAGCCTGACTGCTCATTGTTCAAGCTTCACATCCATATAAAAGTACAGGTTCTATGTAGCATCTCAACACTCTTTTTTTTCGTTTCAATTGACATCTTTTTATTGGTCAGTATGTTTTTCATCTTGCTAAAGGCTACTTTTGCCATGGCGATTCTTGTTCTAATCTCTTCAAGGCATCTCCCATCAGATGTTATTACTGTTTCAAGATAATTGTACCTATCCACTTGTTGAAGAATATTCCCATTTACTTGTATATTACATTGTGGTATTTCGTTCTTCCTAGTGACGACCATAATCAGTGTCTTTTTACAATTTAATTCTAACCCTAGTTGTTCACTGTGTGTAACAACCGCATCTACTAAATTTTGCAGGTCCTGTTCATTGTCTGCAATCAAGACTGTATCATCTGCATATCTAATGTTATTGATGCATCGTCCCTCAATGTTGATTCCTTCCATATCTTCAATATTTCTGAAAATACTTTCACTGTACAGGGAAAAAAGATCTGGAGACATTACACAACACTGTCTTACACCTCTCTTAATAGGCTTATATTGGCTTACTTCATTATCAACTCTTATGGCAGCTTGTTGTTTATAATATATGTCTTTTACAAGTCTAAGATCTTTTCCATCAATGTGTAGATCTTCAAGCATCCTTATCATGTTGACATGTCTCACTTTATCAAAAGCCTTTGTGTAGTCAATAAAGCAAAGGTGTAGATCTTTCTTTACTTCTATAGAACGTTCGATTACGGTTCTCAGTATATACACAGCATTTACTGTACCCTTGCCTTCTACAAACCCACATTGTTCTTCTCCTATTTCAGGTTGTATTTTCCTCCTAACTCTTTGCATGATAATACTTAGCAAAATCTTCGTGATGTGACTCATTATACTAATTGTTCGATGTTGATCACATTCCAAGGCTCCTGATTTCTTTGGGATTGCAATAAATACAGAATTACATAACTCCTGAGGTATATTTCCAGTATCATATATTGTATTAAGCAGACTGGTAACTTTATCTATTCCATATTCTTCTAAAGCATTAATCATTTCTGTTGTGACGCTGTCTGAACCGGTGGTCTTACCAGATTTCATATGGTTAAGAGCATTCTGAACCTCCATCTTCAAAATTGCTGGTCCTTCATTATTATTTTGGACATCATACTGTTCGTCTCTGTTATCGTCATAAAGGTTTTTCACATAATCTGACCATACATGTAAGATCTGATCTTTTTCTATTATGACTCTCCCATCTTTTGTCTTTAGGCAGCCTGCTGATGTACGTGTTCTTTGATTAGTAAGCTCCTGAATTCTTTTGTGCATTAGTTTCGCATTGTTACTGTTGTGTTGTTTTTCAATTTCTCTGCAATTTTTCTCAAGCCATGTTTCTTTTGCCTAAGGTTCTCACTTTCAGGTTTACATAAGGTTCTGACTTTTCTGTGAATTTCTTCATATTTGGCAGGATTATTTTTGTTCTGTCTTCTTGTTTCCATTAGTTGTAAAGTTTCTTCAGTCATCCATGTCTCACGGCCCACTTTCTTTACTTTTGAAATAGTTTTTTTCTGCTGCACAACTGATTGAATTCTTCAGCATTTCCCATTGATCATCTACATTTTGAAATAGGATCTCTAGATTTCATGGCAACACAAATTTCAGAGATAGTGATACTACAGAAATATATTTCAGAGATAGTGAACGACGGTAATGACTGTCTTAGGACATCCTAGTCAGGTAGGGACAGTCATGAGCCGCAGGTGACACCAGACCGTCATTTAGCTACTGATGGCAAAACATAACTAAACTAAATAAATTTAGAGTAGAAACATGGAATGTTAGGAAATTACTTGAGCTGGGAAAGTTAAACAATGTTCTAAGAGAAAAGGGAAGCATGAAAATGAATGTCATGATTTCACTGTGTATCAACCTGATAATAACAATACAGACGATCATAATTATGGCCTGTGTGCAAAGCTACATTTGTTTTTTTTAACCGGGACAGAAAAACAATAAAGTCGGACTGCACAGCTGCAGTTGTTTACCAGTTAGATCAAAGACAGTCTATGTTGGCAGCTACAACTTGTTGGGAGCGGTCGGGAGACCTTGAGAAGTTTCTGACATCAAAAGGAATTGGCGGCTTGTTGTTGAGACAATGCAGCAACGCGGGCTTGTTTGGGTGTCAAACCAAGAAAAGACCACTCGTACATTTGATTAAGTCTTGGATAGACAGAAGATATGTCGGGGAATTGTGGACACGTGGTTTTAACACGCTGGCTTGTTGAAGCTGTCAGGACAGGAGAAGTTAACTCCTGCATTAAGATTTTGAACTAGGTTAGGGCCCTTGAGCGACAACCGCGGAACATCAAAGATTTCTCGGGAACACTCCTGGCGCTGTGAATAAACAAGACTGGGATAAATTAGTGTGGCCAAGGATTGTGACTAAGATTGACGTGTTTGTGTGTGTGCTGCAGTTAGGAAATTCGGAGAACATCTATTGTGTTAGATTTAAGTAACATTAGATAACATATGCCTTAATGGCAAGTTATAGATGTCATCCAGGATTGATGCAGTTGTGCTTAAGGTTCCTTTAGGTCACTCAAGTCACTGAGAATGGAGACCTTGGTGCAGGCAGTTGGTCAACATCTTTTGCACTTAGCCCATGATAGAAAGGGTTTACGGGAACAAGCATAAGAGGGATTATCAAACGTCACACATTAACAGAATACAAGAAATTGTTTTCTCCACACCATTTTGGAGGAAGACCAATCGTCAAATTAATGTTTCAAACATCACTTGGGAACAGAATAGTAAAAAGTGAATTTCTTTTACACCACCTGGGAACAGCCCAGTGGCAGTATGTTTTACACGACAGGTGAACAAACAAAGAGATACAGTTATTCCCCATCACATGGGAATAAATCAGTATAAACTTATTAGGAAGTTAGTATAACAATGGTCTTATGAACAGTAGACACTTGAGACAGGAAGTACATTTATTACAAAGAACAGTATGTTCGTGTCCTCACTAGACAAGGGTGTTATAAGTATAGGAACAAATTAGACATATATTAACTGTGTGATCCAGACAGGATTTAGGGTCGGACTGTGACTAGTTCTTTTGAGTGATCAAACAGCCACCGGTGGAAATCTACATCTAGCAGGATGGACACATACCTGGGTGAGGTCTTCGTGGACTGAATGAAGATGTGGTGTGATCCTTTCTGGGATGATCGGGCTGGGCTCTTCAGCTACCTGGTCTAAGTCTGCACCCACTAGAATATTCGACACACATTCTACACATTACTAACACACACTTCTCACACTTATACTCTTTGCTTAATAAATTATTTTGTATTTATTTGTTAAAGCTAGAGTTGTGGAGTATGTTATGTTGGGGAGGAGTGAGAGGGGGCATGATCTAAGGGTGAGTGAGAGTAAGAAAAAGGGGTTTGCAGACCGACGGAGTTTTGTGGACGGAGTCTGGTGGTTTCTCTAGGACAATAATATTGGGGTAATAAAAATGTAGTGTTGATTCCCCCCACTCCAGGGACAACACGAAAGTAAGTAAGGAAGACTTACGACATTTATTGGGGGCTCGTAAACGTGATCTTTGGACAGCGGGATCTCTTGTAAGCGGGATCTCTTGGAAGCGGGATCCTTTGACAGGGGGATCTCCTGACAACGGGGTCTTTTGACACGGGATCGTTACTAAGAGGACGGTGATATTGTTGGAGAGAGAATCCAGCTAGAGTGAATGTGGATAGGGGTTAGGATACATATCTTACCTGTTCACACCTCACACGTCTGCATAGGTCTGTGGTCCTGATTCTTCTCTTGTCACTGAGTGATTGTGTTGTGTGTGGTCTTAATTATTAGATTAACAGTGATTGTTCATTATATATAAATTCCTCTTGGAGATAATCTGCACCCTATCTGCTGACTTACCTGTCTGAAAAATGGCCACTCCTAAATTAACTGGGGCAGAACTAAGGGCAAAGGGGGAAGGAATGGGTTTGTCTGGTTCAGCTTTAACGGATTACATACAGGAAGTGGAGAGAGAGTATCGTCAATCAGAAAGAGACGATCGGAAGGCCGAATTGGAATTGAGGAAGATGGAGTTAGAAACTAAGAGGATAGAAGCTGAGCAAGCCACTAGAAGGATGGAACTTGAAGCTGAGCAGGCAGCTAAGAAACTGGAAGCTGAGCAAGCAGCTAGGAAACTGGAAGCTGAGCAAGCAGCTAGGAAACTGGAAGCTGAACAAGAAGCTCAGAAAAGGGAGCACGAGTACAGGATGCGGGAACTCGAGCTCAAGAGTCAATCTAATGGGGAAACTGAGGGAGCAGTTGGAGGTTCCTCAGTCCCAGGCTCAACACCAGTAGGTGGACAGGGGTACCATGCTATGAAGTTTCCTTTGGCGGTCTACGAGGAGGACAAAGAGAAGATTGACCAATACCTTCAACGCTTCGAGGCTATGTCAGTTGCTATGGGTCTGGAGCGTAACAAATGGAATCTTAAGCTATCCCAGGGATTACGCGGGACGGGATACGAGGTTTATACTCGCCTGCCACCAGGACATGAGAACAATTATGATGAGTTAAAGACGGCTCTGCTGAAACGATTCGAGGTTACGTCACATACCTACCGGAAAAAATTTCGAGCAGCGAAACGAGAACCGGGGGAGTTGTTTGCCGCCTACAGTTTGCGTCTTAAATCTTATCTCCATAAGTGGATGGATTTGGCTGGGTTCGCACATGACTATGAGAGTCTGGAAGAACTCATGGTGGTCGACCAGCTGAAGAAGCAAATGTCAAAACCTCTCAGGACATTCCTGGGAGAACAAGGAGCGGAACGTATTGACCTCGTGACAAAATTAGCAGAACGGTTCGTAGAGGTACATGGGGAGGCCGGGGAAAACCTTCCCACCAACACCAAAAGTCAGGAGAAACATGACAAGAAGAAAGCCAAAAGCTCTGGAACAAAAAAGGGGGAACCTTATGTGCAAAAATCAGAGGATAGTTCAGAGAAGACGAAGGAGGGAAGCAAGAGCTCTTCGAGCTCTACACCAAAACGACCGTGGTCGGAGAAGTGGTGTTCAATTTGTAAGTCACCCACTCACAATACGAGGGACTGCAAATCGAAGGCTAAGAGCCCTCACTTCGCAGCATGTCAAGTGACTTCCAAGGAGGTTGTCACGGAGAATGCCAAGGTCAGCAAGATAGCTCACCATCAGGAGAGCTCACTCAAGTCCGGCACAAGAAAATCTAGGACAGAGAAATGGTGCAACCAATGCAAGTCAAACACGCACAATGCTATTGACTGCAAGAGAAAGTCAGGAGAATCTAAATTCATCGTGTGCCCCGGGAGACCTAAGGTGGAGCCCACTGAACAGGTCGAGGCCGACGAGGAAACTCCAGACCAGGAAAAACCACCTGTAGTGGAATTGGTAGAGGTTAACGGTCGTCAAGTGGAGTGTTTGTACGACACAGGACTGGACGGGGAGGCCGTGATTTCTGCGGATCTGGTACACCCAGAACAATTCACAGGTGAGACCATGGAAATACAGCCTGCACAGAAGAGTGCTGTGGCCATGAAGTTGCCCATTGCTAACGTGGAGATTCGGTCAAGATATGTCACCGGCACAATCAAGGCTGCTGTATTGACCGATCCCATTTTCCCAGTAATCCTAGGTTGCCGGTATGTCTTTCTGGGAATGCCCAGGGAGCCAATCCATATGGGAGCAATACAGACTCGCTCTCAGACGAGAACGGAAGAGGCAGACGCAATTGTGACTAACCCAATGCCGGGGGAGCTACGAACTGCCCAGAGTGAGGATGATACTTTACGTCCTTGCTACAAAAAGCTGCAGAAAAGTGCTGATCCACCAGGACGGGGGCAGTACTACATGAAGAATAGGATACTCTACAGGAGAGCAGGAAGGGGAGACAACCTATACGGTCAGTTGGTCGTCCCAAAAGCTCACCGGTCCCAGATTCTTCATATGGGGCATACCATCTCCTTTAGTGGACATATGGGTATTGCCGCCACCATGCAGCGGATTTCCTGCCACTACTATTGGCCGGGAATGACAGAGGATGTGCGTCGGTATGTGAAGTCATGCCCTGAGTGCCAGAGGGTGGCACCGAAACACTGGACAGCACCGGTGGTACTGGGTGAGATGCCCATCATGAACTCTCCTTTCGAGAGGGTAGCCATCGATATCGTGGGTCCACTTCCTAGGACTAGGAAGAGGAACATGTATATACTCACAATGGTGGATTGCTGTACAATGTGGGGTGAAGCCATACCGTTGACCACGATTGACTCGAAACGAGTGGCGGATGCACTGATGGAGGCCTTTACAAGATTAGGCTTCCCAGATCAAATTCTGACGGACAATGGGTCCCAGTTTTGTGGAAAACTCATGGAGGAGGTATTTAGAGTGTTTCACTCTAACCACATACATACCAGCCCTTACCATCCTCAAGCCAATGGACAAGTAGAGCGTTTCAACGGCACGTTGATGACAATGCTCAGGAAACTAGCGCAGGAAAAACCTGATAGGTGGGATGAATATATCCCTGCAGCACTCTTTGCCTATCGGGAAGTTCCTCATGGCTCAACAGGACTACCACCCGCTACGTTGCTGTTTGGTCGTCCAATCAAAGGACCGTTGGAAGCCATGTTGAGGAGTTGGACTGAAGAGGGGACGTCAGAAGAAGTAATCTCATCCTATCAATACGTGGAGGAACTGAAAGAAAAACTCCACAAAGGATGGACTCTGGCAAATCAAAACTTGAAAAAGGCCAGGAAAAGACATGCGGCTTACTACAACCGTAGGTCTAAAGACAGATCTCTAGAGGTGGGAGACAAAGTTTTGTTGCTACTCCCAACGGGAAACAACAAACTGGAGATAGGTTGGCAAGGACCATTTCCCGTGGAAAGGGTAATATCCAGAACCAACTATCAGATCCGGATCCGGGGAAAGTCGAAGATTTTCCATATCAATCTCTTGCGGAAATACGAAGAGAGACCCGGAGAAAAAGCAGCTCACCTCATGGCAATGGCAGTTGCAGTGGAGACAGAAGTGGGAACCAGCGAGGGCAGGGAATATCCCCTGGTACACCAGGAAACCTACAAGGATGTGCAGGTGAACCCTGATCTGACCTCCCAGGAGAGGGAGAAGATAACCCAGGTTCTCAGGTCTCATAAGGAGATACTGACTGATAAACCAGGACGAACGAGGTTGGTGGAGTTCGAGATGACGTTGACTACACGGGAGCCTGTTCGCCAGAAGGTTTACCCTGTGCCCTTCTCTAAAGAAAAGGCCCTGGAGGAGGAAATACAAAAACTGCTGGAGGATGACGTGATTGCACCATCCACATCCCCATACAATGCGGGGGTAGTTTTGTTACGGAAACCAAGTGGAGAACACCGGTTGTGTATAGACTACCGACTTCTGAACAGTCATACACAATTTCAGGTGGAACCTTTGCCGAATCCAACGCAGTTATTCGCTAGGCTCCATAAGGCTCGGTACTTTTCAAAGGTGGATCTGAGTCGGGGGTACTATCAAATACCAGTCAAACCGGAGATTCGACCACTGCTGGCCTTCAGTACACCCAGTGGACACTACGAATTCAAGGTCATGCCCTTTGGTCTCAGCAACGCACCTAGTGTGTTTACACGTATGATGAGGACTTTACTAGATCCTTTACAGGATCCGGCCATCATCTCCTTCATGGATGATATTCTGATTTCCAGTGGCAGCTTGGATGACCATTTGCAATCCTTGGAGAGAGTGTTTAATAGACTCAAGGAAGCAGGGCTTACCGCTCGTCCAACCAAGTGCATGATTGGTTACCAGACTCTGGAATTTCTAGGTCACACCATCACTCCAGGACACATTGTCCCAGAAGAGAAGAACCTAGAGAAAATCAGAAATGCCCCAAGGCCAAAAACGAAGAAGGACGTGCGATCTTTTCTCTCGTTGTGTGGATTCTACCAGAAATTTATCCCACATTTCACTGAACTGGGAGCTCCATTGACGGAAACCTTGAAAAAGGGATTCCCGGACCAAATCATTTGGACACCAGAATGTGAGACTGCCTATAGTCAGTTAAAGGAGGCCTTGGTCAGTAAACCTGTATTACAGCTCCCGGACCTTTCCAAACCATTTGTGTTGAGAACGGATGCAAGTGGGATTGGGATTGGGGCAGCGTTGTTACAGGAAGGGAAAGACGATGCTTCGGTTTTGAAACCTGTGGCATACGCAAGCAAGAAACTACTCCAGGCTGAGAGGAATTATTCGACCGTCGAGAGAGAATGTTTGTCTCTCGTATGGGCCGTGCAAAAATTCCAGCCCTATTTGTATGGAGTTAAGTTTCGGGTCCAGTCAGATCATCAGCCCCTGATGTTCCTGGCTACTTCTCAGAAGCTCAACGCCCGTTTGATGCGGTGGTCGTTGTTACTTCAACCCTACAATTTCACAGTTGAGTATATTCCTGGGAAGGAAAATGTTGGAGCGGACTTCTTATCAAGACACCCAGCTCCTGAAGAAGAGGAATGAATCATCTGGATTGAATTCACAGTGGAGAAGAGTGAGATGGACTACTCTCTTAAGAGGGGGCCTATGTCATGATTTCACTGTGTATCAACCTGATAATAACAATACAGACGATCATAATTATGGCCTGTGTGCAAAGCTACATTTGTTTTTTTTAACCGGGACAGAAAAACAATAAAGTCGGACTGCACAGCTGCAGTTGTTTACCAGTTAGATCAAAGACAGTCTATGTTGGCAGCTACAACTTGTTGGGAGCGGTCGGGAGACCTTGAGAAGTTTCTGACATCAAAAGGAATTGGCGGCTTGTTGTTGAGACAATGCAGCAACGCGGGCTTGTTTGGGTGTCAAACCAAGAAAAGACCACTCGTACATTTGATTAAGTCTTGGATAGACAGAAGATATGTCGGGGAATTGTGGACACGTGGTTTTAACACGCTGGCTTGTTGAAGCTGTCAGGACAGGAGAAGTTAACTCCTGCATTAAGATTTTGAACTAGGTTAGGGCCCTTGAGCGACAACCGCGGAACATCAAAGATTTCTCGGGAACACTCCTGGCGCTGTGAATAAACAAGACTGGGATAAATTAGTGTGGCCAAGGATTGTGACTAAGATTGACGTGTTTGTGTGTGTGCTGCAGTTAGGAAATTCGGAGAACATCTATTGTGTTAGATTTAAGTAACATTAGATAACATATGCCTTAATGGCAAGTTATAGATGTCATCCAGGATTGATGCAGTTGTGCTTAAGGTTCCTTTAGGTCACTCAAGTCACTGAGAATGGAGACCTTGGTGCAGGCAGTTGGTCAACATCTTTTGCACTTAGCCCATGATAGAAAGGGTTTACGGGAACAAGCATAAGAGGGATTATCAAACGTCACACATTAACAGAATACAAGAAATTGTTTTCTCCACACCATTTTGGAGGAAGACCAATCGTCAAATTAATGTTTCAAACATCACTTGGGAACAGAATAGTAAAAAGTGAATTTCTTTTACACCACCTGGGAACAGCCCAGTGGCAGTATGTTTTACACGACAGGTGAACAAACAAAGAGATACAGTTATTCCCCATCACATGGGAATAAATCAGTATAAACTTATTAGGAAGTTAGTATAACAATGGTCTTATGAACAGTAGACACTTGAGACAGGAAGTACATTTATTACAAAGAACAGTATGTTCGTGTCCTCACTAGACAAGGGTGTTATAAGTATAGGAACAAATTAGACATATATTAACTGTGTGATCCAGACAGGATTTAGGGTCGGACTGTGACTAGTTCTTTTGAGTGATCAAACAGCCACCGGTGGAAATCTACATCTAGCAGGATGGACACATACCTGGGTGAGGTCTTCGTGGACTGAATGAAGATGTGGTGTGATCCTTTCTGGGATGATCGGGCTGGGCTCTTCAGCTACCTGGTCTAAGTCTGCACCCACTAGAATATTCGACACACATTCTACACATTACTAACACACACTTCTCACACTTATACTCTTTGCTTAATAAATTATTTTGTATTTATTTGTTAAAGCTAGAGTTGTGGAGTATGTTATGTTGGGGAGGAGTGAGAGGGGGCATGATCTAAGGGTGAGTGAGAGTAAGAAAAAGGGGTTTGCAGACCGACGGAGTTTTGTGGACGGAGTCTGGTGGTTTCTCTAGGACAATAATATTGGGGTAATAAAAATGTAGTGTTGATTCCCCCCACTCCAGGGACAACACGAAAGTAAGTAAGGAAGACTTACGACAATGAATATACTAAGCATAAGTGAGAGTGGCAAAATTATAACCGACAAACACACAATAATTTACTCTGGAGGGGATACGCAGAAAAGGGTGTAGGGATAATATTTGATGAAAAAACAGCCAAATCAATTAATGGATACTGGTGTATTTAAGAAAGAGTTATAATGGTCAAATTCAAAAGCAAACCAATAGATATACATCTTATACAAGAATATGCACCAACAACAAGCAGTAGTGATGAAGAAATACAGCACTTTTACGATGAAGCAGAAAAGGCGATAGCTCAAATTGGATCACAAGAAAAAAAAATAATACTGGTAGATTTTAATGCAAAAGTAGGAAAAGGAACAATAGAGGATATAGTGGGAAATTATGGTTTATGTTTAAAAAATGAAAGAGGAAAGAAACTAATAGAATGGGCAAATATTAATGATATGATAATTGGAAACACATGGTGTAAACACCATAAAAGACGACTATACACATGGTAAAGCCCTGATATGAAAATACGCAACCAAATTGACTACATACTTATTAATAAAGGATTTAGAAATGCATTAATTAATGTAAAGACAATGCCTGGTGCTGACTTTAATAGTGATCATGTAACACTATATGGACAAATAAAAATAAGATTAAAGAGAGTGACAAAAATGGTTAAGAACTTGAGACTTAATAAAGAGGTTTTGAAAGTAGATAAAGAAATTCAAGAACAATACAGAGGGACATATAGTCACAATAGGTATATATAATAGGTACAATGCAATAGCTAAAAAACAGAGTATAAATGAACAATGGGGAATGTTAAGGGACTCCATTCATCAAACTAGCAAAGAAATATTACCGGAGAGAAGTCAAAAAGCTAAGAAAAAATGGACGAATGATGAAATCTTAATGCTGATGGACAAAAGGAAACATAATAAAAACGACAAACAAGATTATGCTAAGATAAATAAAGAAATAAGAGATATATGTATGAAGGCAACAGAAAGTTGGTTAAAAGTTGGTGAAATGCAAATAAATTGAATTAACTTCCATTAAAGATATAAACAAATATGCACAGACAAATCAGTGAGCTAACGGGAAGAAAACTTAGAATAAATACAGTGTGTTTGAATTCAAAAATAGGAAAGATATTATTGGAAGAAAGTCCTATAATGAGGTGGTGGAATGGGTACATAAAATATATGATGAAAAAAGGGAAGAATTAACAGAAGAAAGTAACTTAAAAGGCCCACCTATTCTAAAAGAAGAATTCTCTGACGCTATGAACCATATGAAGAAAGGAAAAACAGCTGGGCCAGATAAAATCACAATAGAATAATTAGAAGTATTTGGAGAATTTGGAGTAGATATATTAACTAAAATGTTGAATGATATTTACAGCGGTGGATATTTACCGAGCGATATGCTGAAATCTGTATTTATAGCTATACCAAAAAGACCAGGAGTAATTGAATGTGAATATTCATAATCCATGTCACTAAGTTTCTACTCAGAATTAAAGGAAATAAAAATGGAAAATAGTGATATATATATATATGTCTTATATATAAAAGAGAATGTCTGTCTGTCTGTATGTCCTTTATGCGTTTGCGAACGGTCTATCCGATTGAGATGAAATTTTCTACACGTCTTCTAATCATTCCCGTGCTGCTAACTGTCATAGTTTTTTTTAGTGTACAAACATATTTTCTTATTATTTAATATTTAATGTACATTATAATGTATATATAGCGAGGGGACATAACTTCTTATAGAATTGCTATATACGTAAAATTGTTGCAAATTTCTCAAATAGGTGGACCTTTTCGCTGCAGTTATCTACAGGCATATGCGTTATAATCCTCCTCCTCCTGCTCATCTCCCCTCCTCCTCCTCCTACCCTCCTCCTCCCCTCCTCCTCCCCCTCTTCCTCCTCCTCCAGCCTCCTCCTCCTTCCTCTTCCTCGTCCTCCCTCGTCCTCCCTCGTCCTCCCTCTTCCTCCCTCCTCCTACCACTTCCTCCCTCCTCCTACCTCCTCCCCCTCCTCCCTCCTCCTCGCTCTCCTCCTCCCTCCTCCTCCCTCCTCCTCCTACTCCATCTCCTCTTGCACCTGCTCCTCTCCCCTCCTCCTCCTCCTCCTATTCTCCTCCTCCCCTACTCCTCCTCCCTCTTCCTCCCTCCTCCTACCACTTCCTCCCTCATCCTACCTCCTCCCCCTCCTCCCTCCTCCTCGCTCTCCTCCTCCCTCCTCCTCCTAATCCTCCTCCTCTTGCACCTGCTCCTCTCCCCTCCTCCTCCTCCCTCCTCCTCCTCCTCCCTCCTCCTCCTAATCCCTCCTCCTCACCTCCTCCTTCTCCTCCCCCTCATCTCTCCTCCTCCCTCCTCCTCCCTCTTCCTCACTCCTCCTCCTCCCTCCTCCTCCCTTCTGCCCTCCTCCTCCCTCTCCTCCTCCCTCCTCTTGCCTTCTCCTCCTCCCTACTCCCTCCTCCTCTCTCCTCCTCCCTCCTCCCTCCTCATCCTCCTCCCTCTACCTCCTCCTTCCTCCTCCCTCCTCCTCCTCTCTCATCCTCCTCCCTCTACCTCGTCCCTCCTCCTCCCTCCTCCTCCCTCTCTCTCCTCCCCCTCCTCCCTCTCCCTCCTCCTCCCTCATCCTTCTCCCTCCTTCTTCTCCCTCTTCCTCCTCCCTCCTCCTCCTTCCTCCTTCTCCCTCCGCCTCCTCCCTTCTCCTCCTCTCTCCTCCTCCCTCCTCTTCCTCCCTCTCCCTCCTCCTCCCCTTCCTCCTCCCTCCTCCTCCTCCCTCCTCCTCCTTTCTCCTCCTCCCTCCTTCTCCCTCCTCCTCCTCCCTCTTCTTCCTCCTCCTCCCTCTTCCTCCTCCTCCCACCTCCTCCCCCTCCTCCCTCCTCCTCGCTCTTCCTTCTCATCCCTCATCCCCCTCCTCCTCCCTCCTCATTCTCCCTCCTCCTCCCTCCTCCTCATCTCTCCTCCTCCTTCCTCATCCTCCCTCCTCCTCCCTCCTCTTCTCTCCTCCTCCTCCTTCCCCTCCTCCCTCCTCCTCCTCCCTCCTACTCCTCCCTCCTCCTCCTGCCTCCTCCTCCTCCCTCCTCCTCCTCCCTCCGCCGAATATGAATTAAATGATATGCTCCCCACCAGGAACTGGGCGAAGCCGGCCGGGTCGTCTTTTTTTGGGAACGGGAACGGGAGCAGGGGCCGAATATGAATTAAATGAGACGCTCCATTTACCCACGTTAATTGGTGGGGGAAGATGTAAAGATCTTTCAAGTGCTATTTCTAATAACAGACAGACAGACAGACAGACAGACAGACAGATAGATAGATAGATAGATAGATAGATAGTCGGGAACGGCAACGGGAGCTTATATGACTACTTATATATATTAAATGAGATGCTCTCCATCAGGCTCTGGGCGAAGCCGGGCCGGGTCAGCTAGTCTTATATATAAAAGGCAATGTCTGTATGTATGTCCATTATGCATTCGCAGTACGGTCCATCCGATTGAGATTAAATTTTCTACACGTCTTCCTCTCATTCCCGTGTTGCCAACTGTCATAGTTTGTTAGTGTAATAACATTTATTTACTTAATATTAATTAATATTTTAATTTACATTATAATGTATATATAGCGAGGGGACATAACCTCTAATAGCATTGATATATATGTAAAATTGTTGCATATTTCTCAAATAGGTGGACCTTTTCGCTACATTTATCTACAGGCATATACGTTATAATCTTCCTCCTCCTCCCCCTCCCCTCCTCCTCCTCACCCCTCCTCCCCCTCCTCCTCCCCCTCCTCCTCCCCTCCTCCTCTCCCTCCTCCTCCTCCCCCTCTTCTCCCTCTTCTCCTCCCCTCCTCCTCACCTCCTCCTCCCCCTCCTCCTCCCCCCTCTTCTCCTCCTGCTCCCTTCCTCCTCCTTCTCCCCTCCTCCTCCTCCTCCTCCTCCCCTCCTCCTCCTCCTCCCCTCCCTTCCTCCTCACTCCTCTTCCCCCTCCTCCCTCCTCCTCCCCCACCTCCTACTCCCGTCCTCCTCCTCCCCTCCCTTCCTCCTCACTCCTCTTCCCCCTCCTCTTACTCCTCCCCCACCTCCTCCTCCCGTCCTCCTCCTCCTCGTCCTCCTCGTCCCCCTCCTCCTCCTCCCGCTCTTCCTCTTCCCGTCCTCCTCTTCCCCGTCCTCCTACTCCCTCCTCCTCTTCCCCCTCCTCCTCCCCCTCCTCCTCCCCATCCTCTTCCCCCTCCTCCTCCCCTCCTCCTCCCCTCTTTCTCCCTTTTCTCCTCCTCTCCTCCTCCTCCCCCTCCTCTTCCTCCTCTCCTCCTCCCCTCCTCATCTCCCTCCTCCTCCCCCTTCTCCTCCCCCTCCTCCTCCCCTCCTCTTTCTCCTTCTTTTTCTTCTGCTGCGTTATAATATATAATGATAAAATCTTTAAGGCATTTTCAAAGTTGTCATATAAATAATGCATCTATTTTAAATACATGAAAAATTTTCTAACTCATTTTTTTATTTCTCTTCGACATCTATACAGTCATCCAAGCATTTATTGCGTTTTCGTGACATCTTGGTAAGTTCAGTAGTTTCAGATTGCCCTATTTAGTTATTGGGATGAAGATTGTTCTCTTCCAATCTGTTCGCCATATTACCGGTAACGGGAACTGGAGCTTATATGACTACTTATATGTATTAAACGAGACGCTCCCCACCAGGGACTGGGCGAAGTCGGGCCGGGTCGTCTTTTTTTTGGAACGGGAACGGGAGCAGAGGCCGAATATGAATTAAATGAGACGCTCCCTGCCAGGGGCTGGGCGAAGCCACTTCTCGGTCTTCCTCTTGGTCTGTTCCCTTCGATCTTGCCAGTTGTCACTAAGTTCTCCAATCCATTTCTTCTCATAACATGACCAAAACAATTTGACAGTCTACGTCTAATTTCTCTAATCAATTTACGATTTTCATTTGTCTCCTGTAGTACTTGGTCGTTGGTTTTTCTGTCTGTCCATGGTATTCTTTGCATTTTCATCAGAAATCACATGTCTGCAGCCATCAGATGTTTTTCAGCTTGACTGCCCATTGTCCAAGTTTCACATCCATACAAAAGAACAGGCTCTACGTAGCACCTCAACACTCTTTTTCCAGTTGACATCTTTTTATTGGTCAGTATGTTATATATACATATATTTGTGCTTCATAGATTATACTAAGCCATTTGATAAAGAACAACATGATGAACTGATTAAAATGTTGGAAGATATCAACATTGATGGGAAATATTTAAGAACATTAAAGAATATTTACTGGAACCAAGTAGCAGCAATTAAAATGGGAAATAAAGAGTGTAGTTCATCATCAAGTGCAGTGCCGGCTGGCGTAGGCGTTCTTGGCTCTCCACAGATCTTAGTCTTTGGTGTTCTGGATCAACTCTGCTGATGATATTCCTCCATGCCACCATCTCAATCCGTCCAGCATCATTTCTCTTGGTCTGCCTCTGCCTCTCTTCCCCTCGATCTTTCCAGTTGTCACGATGTTCTCTAATGCCTCTCTTCTCATCACATAACCAAAGAAAGCTGTTTGTCTCTTTCTTATTGTTGTACATAGTGTTCTAGTTTCATTAGCCTCTTTCAGGCAATCGTGGTTAGTTACTCTGGCAGTCCAAGGAATTCGCAACATTCGTCTTAAAAATCACATCTCTGTTGCTTCTAAGTTCTTCCTAATTTGTTCATTTACATTCCAAGATTCGCTGCCATACAGCAAAACTGGTTCTATATAGCATTTTAGCACTCTCTTTCTTACATTCATTGAAAGCGACTTATTGCATAAGATGCTCTTCATTTTCTGAAATGCGGCTTTTTCCTGCCCTATTCTGCTCTTAATCTCTGTTGTGCATCTTCCATCTGATGTTATAAGTGCCCCTAGGTATTTACAATTATCCTCTTGGTTGATAATTCCCCCTTCTATTTCTATGTCACATTTTGGTGTCCCCATTTTATTTGATATCACCATTGTTACTGTTTTCTTGATATTCAAGGAGAGTCCTTTCTGTGCACTCTCTGATACTACAATGTCCAATAATTGTTGTAGGTCTGTTGCATTATCCGCCACCAATACTGTGTCATCTGCATAGCGTATATTGTTTATATTATATCCTCCGATTAGTATTCCTGGCTTCTCTTTGATCTCTCTCATTATTACTTCGCTATATAGGGAGAAGAGATCGGGTGACAAGACACACCCCTGTCGTACTCCTAGCTTTATCTGTTCGTAACTACCCTCTTTATTTCCCATTTTAATTGCTGCTACTTGGTTCCAGTATATATTTTTTATTATTCTTAAATCTTTCACATCAATGTTGATATCTTCCAACATTTTAATCAGCTCATCATGTTTTACTTTATCAAATGGCTTAGTATAATCTATGAAGCATAAATATATGTCTCTCTGCTTCTCTATTGACCTTTCTATTAGTGTTCGTAATATATAGATTGCATTGTTTGTACCCTTTCCTTCCATAAAACCATACTGTTCTTCGCTAATTTCCATTTTTATTTTCTTTCTTGTTCTTCTCATTATAATTCTGAGTAGAAGCTTAGTGACATGGTTTATGGGGTTAATTGTACGAAAATCTTCACATTCAATTGCACCTGGTCTCTTTGGTATTGCTATAAATACAGATTTCAGCATATCGCTGGGTAAATATCCACTGTTGTAAATATCATTCAGCATTTTGGTTAATATATCTACCCAAATTCTCCCAATACTTCTAATTCTTCTATTGTGATTTTATCTGGCCCTGCTGTTTTTCCTTTCTTCATATGTTTCATAGCGTCAGCGACCTCTTCTTTTAGAATAGGTGGGCCTTCTAAGTTACTTTCTTCTGTTAATTCTTCCCTTTCTCCATTATATAATTCTCTTATATACTCATTCCACCCTTCATTATAGCACCTTCCTCCAATAATATCTTTCCTGTTTTTGATTTCAAACACTCTGTATTTATTCTTATTTTTCTTCCTGTGAGCTCACTGATTTGTCTGTGCATACGTTATTTTATCTTTAATGGAATTTAATTAAATTTTTTTGCATTGCTCGTTTAACAAACTTTCTTTTGTCTTCACACATTTATCTCTTATTTCTTTATTTATCTTAGCATACTCTTGTTTGTCATATTTATTATGTTTCCTTTTGTCCATCAGCATTAAGATTTCTTCATTCATCCATTTTTTCTTAGCATTTTAGAGGGTAGTTACGAACAGATAAATCTAGGAATACGACAGGGTGTGTTTTGTTACCGGATCTCTTTTCCCTCTATAGCGAAGTAAAAAATGAGAGAGATCAAAGAGATGCCAGGAATACTAATCGGGTGTTATCATTGGCACCTTGCCGTCTTGACAGACGATAGTTTGTGCTTCAAAAAGGCATAATAACTTTTACCCATGTCGGTAGCGAATGTGACTGGTAAGGGCAATTCGCGCTGTAAATGTTCGTTCACAGTGGGTACATGTGAACACGTGATTATTTCCACCATCATGCACCATCTTACCTCTCACACGCTCGGTGTGTGACTTATCAGCAATAATTTTCTCCTTTGTCTTTATTCCATTTCTGATCTTTGCCCTCCATGCAACATTTTCAGCGGCGACTTGCTCCCAATGTGCATTATCAATGCCTGTATCAATCATGTCCCGCTTACACACATCTTTGTATCGTAGTAGAGGCAGACCCTGAGATCTCTTACCCATCTGTAATTCACCAAAAAAGATGTCCTTTGGTATTCTACCATCATCCATCCTCCTAAGATGTCCTATCCATCTAAGTCTACGAAGACTGAGCATGGAATAAACCGTCACACAACCTGATCTTTCCAATATTTCAGTATTTGTGATTTTGTCTTGCCACTTAATACCAAGAATTCTTCGCAGGCACCACATATGAAAGCTGTTTAAACGTTTCTCTTGGTGTGAGTAAGTTGTCCAGGTTTCACTGCCATAAAGAAGAGTACTAAGGACACAGGCTTGATAGACAAGGACTTTTGTTTTGGCAGTAAGCTTCCTGTTCTCCCAGACTCTTTTTGTTAACCTGTTCATTTATTGTTGTTGCTGCCTTACCAATCCGGATGTTGATTTCCTGATCTAGGGATAATTTGCTATTTACCACTGATCCTAGATATGTGAAATGGTCTACCATCTCTAGTTCGGCGTCGTCAATAAAGATTGATGGTACCCCATGTGCACCTTGTGACATAATCTGTGTCTTCTTTTTGCTAATTGATAAACCAAATTCGGAACAAGCATTGGAGAATGCAGATAGTAGACATTGTAATTCTTCCTCAGAGTGGGTCGCAACTGCAGCATCATCTGCAAAAAGCAACTCTCTGATCAGTACCCTCCTAATTTTGGTCTTAGCCTTCAATCTCTGAGCATTGTAGAGACCGCCATCTGAGCGTGAGTGAATGTATATACCACCATCCTGATCACGAAAGGCATATTTCAGTAGAAGTGAAAAGTATATTCCAAAGAGGGTGGGAGCTAGTACACAACCTTGATTAACTCCACTCTTGATTTCAAACTCTTCAGAAGTTGCACCATCAAACTTGATTATACCCTTCATGCCTGTGTGGAACGATTCCACAATGGACAGAAGAGCTGGTGGGCAGCCAATCTTCTTTAGTGCCTTGAACAGACCCTCACAACTGACCAGATCAAATGCCTTTGTGAGGTCGATGAAGGCAATAAACAGTGGCTGATTCTGTTCACGGCATTTTTCTTGCTTTTGTCGCAATGAGAATATCATATCAATGGTAGATCGGTTCTGTCGAAAGCCACACTGTGACTCGGGGTAGACTTGATCTCCTAGGACTTGTAGTCTGCGCAGAACAATTATGGCAAATACTTTTCCAACAATACACAGAAGTGAGATACCCCTATAGTTGTGGCAGTCGCTCCGATCGCCCTTGTTCTTGTACAGTGTTATGATGCTTGAATCTTTGAAATCCTGTGGGACTTGTCCTTCTCGCCAGCATAGCTCAATTAGCTGGTGGACCTGTAGGGTGAGTGTGTCTTGCCCACTCCTGATAACCTCTATTGGAATCCCATCCTTACCTGGAGCCTTGCCAGATGCAAGTTCATTTATAGCACACTTAACTTCTGTTAAGGTTGGAAGTGTGTCCAGGTGGTCAAGAGTTGGTAGAGCCTCTGTGGCGCTGAGGGCATCATCCGCTAGTTTGGTCTCACTTGAGTAAAGCTGCAAATAGTGCTCTACCCATCTATCCATCTGCTGTTACTTATCAGTTATGATTTCTCCAGTCAACGTTTTCAATGGTGCACTTCTTTTGATCATTGGACCACAGGCTTTCTTTATTCCTGCATACATGCTTCTGATGTTTCCCTTATCACTTGCGATTTGAATGGACTGAAGCAAGATGGCGGGACATTTCTTCGTCCCGTAAAATGGAACGTGTTTTTTTCCGAAATGTGTATGGATTAAGTGTTTTTTCGTGGTGAAATGGAGTTCGGACCGTGCAACAGAGTTCGTGCACGCGCGCTCGGACTTCCTTTGGCGTATCATCTGCGCCCGGTGGCGATAGTTAAGCCTAACATAACGACAAGACGACCAGCAAGGACACAACGTGGTAAGAGGGGGGCGCACGCAGAAGGCGTTTAAAATGTGACAGATTGGGTATCGGAAACGTTCGAGTACTGTACTGGAACTGTGCATCATTTAGTCAACGCCGACCCATTCTTGAAAAACTACTCTACGGAAACGATATTGTAGTCATACAAGAAACACAGCTCGGCGACGGAACAGTCAATGTCGCGGGATTTCAGGGATTCTTTAACAGGCGGCACCTCGGACAGGCCATTCTGGTCCGCGACAACATACTAGTGTCTGAGATCGATATGTCTTCCTGGAACAGTGATGCCCTGCAAGTGCAGGCATTAAGAATAATGACACCAGTGCAGCTTGTAATCGTGAACGTTTATGCGCGAAATGGGAAGGTCGACGTGCGACAATGGCAGAGTTTGTTCGATATGGATGAAAGGCATATCATCTACTGTGGGGACTTCAATGCCAGAGGCAGTCAATGGGGGAATTGCATCACCAATAGACAGGGAGAAGATCTGGAGGACGCCCTGGCATCTGCTGCCCTAATCTGTCTGAATGATGGGAAGGTCACTAGAATAGCCACTCGACCAGGTGACTCTGACAGCGTCATTGACTTGGCTCTGGTGTCGCCCACCATCGCACCAAGGTGCCGGTGGGGCACACTGGGATACCACGATAGTGACCACTACCCTTGTGTCATCCTGATCAAGAAAGACGGGGCCATGAGTCAAAGAAACAAGACAAATGCCTTCCCGTACGACAACACTGGTCAAGACGCCATAAGCAAGATCAGAAGAAGAAAACTAACTTCCTCCCGCAGGAGACAAGAAAGATGGTTGCAGCCACCATGGTGGAATGGAGAGGTCGAGAAGGCATGGCTGGGAAAGAGGCAGGCTGTCAAAGACTGGCAAAAGGCCAGAAAGGCTAACATGCCACAGGTTGAGTTGGCGAACCTGAAGACTGAGGTCGATAGGACGACGACTTTATTCAAATCCTGCGCCAAACAGGCCAAGGCCGAGAAATGGGACGAGTTCTGCAGGAAGGTGTGCTCCGAGCGATCTCTTACGACATTCTGGCGCCTCCACAAGAGCATGAACGGTGCTGCACAACGTAGGGGTATTCCAGACTTTCAAGGCACAGACCTCGCATGGAAAAAGTCGGATGCGGATAAAGGTAAGGCCCTTCTTGCACGCTACATAGAACAGACTGACCAGAAAGACGAGCCCGCCAGACAGAGGACCACAACGACACTCTCTCAGTTGTGCGAGGGGGTCGGGACAGACGAAGAATGGACAATCACAGCTGAGATATTGCGTGCGATGCTCAAGAAATCACCTAACACCGCCCCAGGCCCAGACGGCATCCGATATGGTGACCTACTGGTGATATCAGATGATGACATGGAAGAACTGGCCAGAGAATTCAACACCAGTATCCAGAGGGGTCAGGTCAAAGAAGAATGGCTACACAGCTACTTGCTGCCGCTGCCAAAACCGAACAAAGACCATTCCAAGATAAGCGGCTACAGAATCATTACGATGCAGAATACTGTTGGCAAGCTACTGGAGAAAATTGTAGCACACAGACTTGCTTGGGACTTGGAACAGCTCGGCTGCTTCCCGCCCACACTTGGAGGATACAGACGCAACAAAGAGTCATGGCTGAATGCGGCGGTCTTTGCTCAAGATGTTTACGAAGGATTTCAGGTCAGAGAAGAGACATGTGCGGCCGCCATAGACTTAGAGGACGCATATAACAGAGTATCTTTCGAGCACTTGATGCAAACCCTCCTCAGACTGAAAGTGCACCCTCACCTTGTACGATGGATAGCTGCAGTTCTGCTCCAAAGGAAGGTGGTGCTAAGATGCGGGAGTTGGTCTTCTGAGCCGATAACGATATGTCCAGGATTGCCGCAGGGTTCACCACTGTCACCAGTACTATTCAACGTGTATACGGTGCCGATCACTGAACAACAGTTGGACGGGAGGGGTAGGACTCTGTCATTCGTTGACGACATCCTCGTGTATCGACAGGGTCGAGATAGACAGGCGGTTGCCAATGATATGCAGGGCGAACTAGATCGAATTTCCTCATGGTGTGCTGATGCCGATGCCCTTGTCAACCCTGCAAAGGCAACGGTTACATGGTTCTCACTAAACAACCATATTGTGAAAACAGACCTGCCGGCAGTAAGAATGGATGGGAGCATTTTGAGTAGAACCCAGTCAATGACATATCTTGGCGTGAGGCTTGATCGTAGCCTGTCCTTCAGAGATCATGTCGATTATGTCATAACGAAGGCTCGAAAAGGTTTGTCAGCAATGAGAGTCATGGCGACTGCCAATATCGAGCAAAGACTGCTAATACTTCTGTTCCAAGGACTTGTGCTTTCACGCATCGAGTATGCCCTGGCCATCCTCACTGTCAGCCCTACACAGATTGGAAGACTTGAAAAGGTACAAAACGAAGCCATGCGCATCATTTTGGGCTGCACGAGAGACACCAGCTGTGTAGCAATGAGATACCTCCTTGACTTCCCGACAATGGAACACAGGATCAAGATCTGGAGAGCTCGTGCATACTTAAAAATAAGTGCAGATGAGCAGCACCCTCTGCATGACGCTATATTCAGAGAAAAGGGTGAGGGGCAAATCATGGATGGGGCCTGCGGAAGATGTCGTTAGACAGGTCTGCAGTCTTACCAGTATCAACCCCGGCAAGGAATGGGTGCCGGTGCCTCCAGCTTTTAAGTGCACTTTCTCCTGCATTATCACACTCGACAGACGGTGCAGAGAGCAGAACCCTGCCGCTGTCAATGCAGAGGTTAACGCGCTCATCTATGAACACTCAGATAGCCCCGAAGTGCTCATCTATACAGATGGATCTGTTGTAAAGCAGCAGAGAAGTGCGTGGGCATTTACAGCCCGTTCAGCGGGCCGAACCGTTCAAGAATCCAGTGGTGCCCACTCTATGACCACGAGCAGCATGACGATGGAGGTGATGGCAGTTACACAGGCCTTCATATGGCTGGAATCACAGCATTATACCAACGTGTGTGTACTAAGTGATTCAATGAGAATGATTCAGAAGGTCGAAGCTGGATCTGTACGTAGACAGTGGACTGAATCGCTGCGGAAGTCTGTTGTCCGTAAAGCTACCTTCATCTTCGTCCCGGGACATGCGGGAGTCGAGGGAAATGAACGAGCTGACAAACTGGCTGGCTCTGCACCCCCTGTAGATGGCCAGCCCATGGATCGTGCCGATGTTATTAACGTCCTTAAAGATATGGCGAGAACAGAGGACTTTGACGTCAGTGATTCCACATCGCTGTCCAGGATGAAAGACCTGGGAGTAAGAATCGAAAAGCCAGACGCGAGAGGTACATCGGGAAAACAAAGCGCCTCGTCAACCAACACAGAACTGGCACTATTAGCCACCGGACGCTGATGCATATGCTGGGGGGGGGGGGGGGAGGGGAGGATCTGAGCACCTATGGTCATGTCCGGAGTGCAATGAAGATACCCCAACTGATAACTGATAACTGATCACATAACCTAATCCAATAATCATTTTCACACTACCTGGCAGCCTTTTGCACATCCTTCCTAACTTGCTTTAGCTCACTCAAAGTGTTACGCGTTGGTCTTTCCTTGTTTCTTAAGAGAGCTATCTTCTTCTTATCGATCAAGGGCTGAAAAGTCTGCCTCTGATGATCCACAGTGCCGTAAACCCCTACGGCAGTTTTATAAAGAGTTTCCTTAAGCTGACCCCACTTTTCATTTACTGTACAATTTCCTGTTGTATCAGTGAAAGCGTCTTCAAGTTGCTGTTGAAACTGAAAGCACTTTTCAGGATCGTGAGTGTTAATAAAAATTAATCCTGGGGCTAGATTTGCGTTTAGCTGTGTAGATTCTCTTTGGTCTTAGTTTAACCCTTGCAACAACCAAAGAATGATCCGTATCACAGTCAGCACTGTGGTAACTTCGAGTCAATGATATATGGTTCAGATGTTGTCTCCGTGTGATGATGAAGTCCAGCTGGTGCCAATGGCTGGATCTTGGATGTTTCTATGTGACCTTATGCAGCTCTTTTGTTTTTAAAAAGGAATTTGTAATACATAGGTCATTTCTGGTGCAATTCTCCAGCAGCATTTGCCCATTTTCATTCACGCGACCGATGTTGTATTTTCCAAGGCACACTGGCCATGAACTCGAGTCCTTGCCCACACGAGCATTGAAGTCTCCAAGTATATAAATGTAGTCAGATTTTGGAACTGCCTTGATCTAGAACTAATCCTTCACATCATCAGAGGAATCGAGTATCGGTGCATATGCTGTAATAATGGTGGCAAAACCACAAGAGGTTGCCAAGCGCAGGGATAATAGTTCTTCATTTCCTCCTGCTGGAATTTCAATCATTCCCAGTATCGAATTCTTCACTGCAAAGCCCACACCGTGTTGCCTTTTTTCTGCCTGCCTTTTATCCTTCCAAAAAAAGTGTAATTGTTTTCCCTGAGTGATCCTTCCTCAGCAAGGCGAGTCTCCTGCAGGCCAGCAATATCAATGTTAAGACGATTGAGTTCGGCATCAATCACAGCCGTTTTTCTCACATCGTCAATAATGGTCAAGTCAGTGGAAAATCTTGGACACATGGTTCTCACGTTCCAGGTTGCAAGCCGTAGCTTGAGGTTTCTATTTTTCTTTTTATTAGTACCTGGTGCAATGGTTTTACAGCCTGCGATTCAGATTTTGTCCTAGCCCCAAGCATCCATTGAAGCAGGCAGGCTGTGGCGGATCAGCACCCAATTGGCCGGGGGCTGCCCAGCTTGAGGCGGGCGGTAGCTGATCAGTGACACCTGTAGGTGTCTCCCACCGTCAGAGGCAACGCGTGGCGCCCCATGTCTACGCCAATTGACAGGAACTTATAACTCGTAACAGTTGCCTCTCGCTTTGATTCCGAGATCGATTAAGGCCTGGGATGGAGTTATTGCCTCTCCATAGCACAAAGCCTGGGCTAAAATATAGAGATCATGTGTTGCCCATGCAGCATGATCCCTCTCTCGGCCTGCCTAGTTCACTCCAGAGGAAAGGTAACACCTCTACATCTGGAACAAGACAAGCTGCAGAAGCTGCCGGATCAGCAAAGCAATGCTCTAATTGTCCGCCTGTCGGAGCTTCGATAATAGACCAGCCGCCAACCAAGGCTTAGGGCCTGGTCTGCCTTGCCATGACATTTTGTCTTAAGGTTGCATTTCCTCGCACCAGGGTAAGGCTTGTACCCTCCCAATTGCGCTATTCCGCCCGAAGCTGTTGGCACAATGTGGGGTGTCGGGTTTGGTAAGTGCCGCCCAACGTTCGGCGCTAACAGAAAACAGGCAGTACCGTCTACTGTTATACGGTAGCTCAGTCATTTCTGACTAAGACCTGTCTGAAAATCGGGGGTTATAATATAAACAATATACATTATGCAGATGGCACAGTATTGGTGGCGGATAATGCAACAGGCCTACAACAATTGTTGGACATTGTAATAACAGAAAGTACAAAGAACAGACTCTCCTTGAATATCAAGAAAACAGTAACAATGGTGATATCAAAGAAAATGGTGACACCAAAATGTGACATAGAAATAGACGGGACAATTCTTAACCAAGTGGATAATTTTAAATACCTAGGGGCATTTATGACATCAGATGGAAGATGTACAACAGAGATTAAGAGCAGAATAGGGCAGGCAACAGCCTGCATTTCAGAAAATGAAGAGTATCTTATGCAATAAATCACTATCATTGAATGTAAGAAAGAGACTGCCGAAATGCTATGCACTATATAGAACCAGTTTTGCTGGATGGCAGTCAATCTTGGAATGTAAATGAACAAATTAGGAAGAACTTAGAAGCAACAGAAATGTGGTTTTTGAGTCGAATGTTGCGAATTCCTTGGACTGCCAGAGTAACAAACAACGATTGCCTGAAACAGGCTAATAAAAACTAGAACATTATATACAACAATAAGAAAGAGACAAAAGCTTTCTTTGGTTATGTGATAAGAAGAGAGACATTGGAGAACATCGTGACAACTGGAAAGATCGAGGGGAAAAGAGATAGACGCCGACCAAGAGAAAATATACTGGACGGATTGAGACGGTGGCATGGAGGAATATCATCAGCAGAGTCAATCCAGAACACCAAAGACCGAGATCTATGGAGAGCCATGAACGCCTACGCCAGCTGGCAGGGCCCTTGATGATGATTATGAGTTTGCCATTGCTTAGTAAGGTGGAGAAAGGAATGCTTCGTGTGGAATGGTTATCCTCGCTTCAGAAGTCACAGATTGTGAGAATTGTGAGGATTGTTTGCGCTGGTCTTGCGGGAGTGCGGAAGGGGAGGGGGGTGATGAACAGGCTGACATGCTGGCAGGGAATGCACCTCTTTGTGGTAGATTACCTATGGGCAAGGGAGAGGTAGCCATGCGCCTGTGGGACCAGGTAGAGAAGGTGGGTGAACATATTAAGTACTCATATTGTGGAAAGAAAGCGGGGGATCGGTGCCTTATTGTGTATCCACATATGAAAGCATTGTAACTCGTAATACTGAACAATAACTGATCTCACCTGAACATGGTAACAGGAAATACAATCACGTAGCTCAATGAACGTTTCTACACATTTAATGCTGCGTTGTAGAATGATAAGATTCAACTCATGTAGAACATAGATCGGCCTTGATACAGGGTCGGGTATCTATTTGAAATATCTACGAATGATCTTCCCTACTCTGTCCTGTTCACCTTGAAGTCTAATTTCCATTCCACAGTTCCGTCGTTCAGAATTCGTCTAGGTTTCTGTTCCCAGTCCTTTTATCTATGGCTTCTTATCAATAAATTCCTCGTCCTGTTGTTCACTTGCAGATCATCGTATCATTGCATCCAGCTATCCACTTGACACAGAATTGGGAAAACACAACCGCTTGGTAACATGGCTTCACAACGTCTGTCTCTTTGTTGTCCTATGACGTCTCGTGTCTCCCTTGGTTTCCTTGT